>QGMK01000384.1:0-26311 GCA_007825345.1 Lachnellula suecica
TAAATATAAAAATATATTATATCCTTTAAATAATAATAATATAATTTAAAATCAAGAGTAAAAAGTAGAATAAGCATGCCTAGCTAAAGAGGTGGCCAGAGACCTATATATACAAAAAGAGGTGGTTAAGGAATGTCATATGATCCAGTCACCTGATACACACTTATCCTTCCTACAACGTCGGGTGCGAAGATATTCAGGGAGACGGGGAGCACGACAGAATAGTACAAGGAATCATGGAAATGGATGGCGAGGATGGGGCTCAGAGCAGCATCACCGAGATAGAAGACAAGCTTTCCGCCAATACGAATTAGGCTCTCGTCTTGCTTTTACTTGTTGTTTATTGGGCACGATGACATATATCTTTTTAGTGCAGCGAAGTATGCGCTTTTGGTTATACTCTTGGGTGGTTTCATCATGAGTAATTACCCTTGCTTCCCGGCTCTGGCTGGGGTGCTGACTAGCTAGATATTTGAAGGACATCTGCCTTCACGTTTTTATAGTTGGCTGTCTTCTTAGAAATCGAAACTCTACTCATGAAAATCAATGTCCATCGGGGACCTCGTGAAGCCCAGACTTAATGTAGCCATAAACGATCCGGGGGGCGCTTTGAAGTTGGGGTTATGGGGTTCTATTGTTTGGTATCAAGTGAACTGGAAATTGGAAAAACGTAGAGGAGAAAATACTTTTATTTTCTATGGCGTGGCACTTCACATGTCCAATGCACCCCCCAAACCGATCACACCTCCTCCCAACAAACAAAGCACAGGAATGCCAGAAGCCAAGCATACTAACAACGCTGAAACGGTGGTCAAAAGAAACTCAAGATACAAGAACAAAGTTGCCTCCAAATGACACCACCACCCCGATCACGACCCCATTTCATTAGCAGCCGCGCATCTGAAAGTGTCGGTACAAGTGCTTAGAAGACTGCGGAAGATATCAGTTTACGGGGTAAACACGATGGGCATGAGAGTATTACTTACAAGTATCCCGCAAATTATCTTCCAGAACTGAAATATCCCAACAAAGGCGCCAAAACAGCAAGCCCAACCCAACAGCAAACCAGGATCGCCGAGCACAAGAAAACGAAAACAAAGAAAATGACCGCCATGAAGCGTCGCTGGAACTTGACTGAAGCATCGGCAGCTGCCCGCTGTGCCGCTTCAGCGACGATGTTCTTCTGCTTCTGGACCTCCTTCTCGGCTTGAGCGTGATCAAGTGCTGCCTTCAACTCCTTAATCTCCATCTGCTTCTGACAGATCTCTTCATCCTTTCCCCGAAGCTGCTCGTCCTTTCCCCGAAACTGCGCATCACGCTCACCCATTTTCTCCTCAGCACGGCGCAGGTCTCTCCTCGCCACAATCGCCAAATCCAAAGATCTCGCATCCGACTTGACAGCGATATCCTTGTCAAGCTCCAAGCCCCGAACCATCTTGTCGAGCTTCAGCGCCTCGGCTACCGCCAGCTGTCGCTCTCTTTCCTTAGCCTTGGAGTCCTTCTTGACGTACAACAATTCGTCTTTGAGGAGTCGGAATGCCTTCTCGGCGAGTTCTTGCTTTTTCTTGCCCTGCCTGAATGCGGTGTCTTTCTCCAAGCGCAGCGTTTGAAGGAGCTTGTAGTCTTTCGAGATACGTTTTACTTGCTCGCTGAGTTTGTCAGCGTCGGTTTGGATTCGATTACTCTTCTCGGCGAGTTGCGCGTCCTTTTGCTCCAGCGAGGCGTGGTTGGCAGCGAGGAGCTGGTCCTGCTGTGTGATCTTGGCGTCTTGGATCACAATCAACGCATTTTTGCTGGTGAGGAAGTCTTGTGACTGGATCAGTGCAGTCTCTTTGGTGGCGAGGAGGGTGTTTTTCTTGGCTAGCTCTGTTTGCTGTGTCGATAACTGAGCGTTTTGGGCGGAAAGTTTGGAGTCTTTCTCGACTAGTGCTGCTTGCTGGGTCGATATTTGGGTTTTTTGAGAAGAGATTTGGGCGTTCTTTTCCGCCAACGAGTTGCTCTGGGTATCTAGAAGGCAGTCCTTCTTGGCAAGCGAAATAGTTTGGGCAGAGAGTAGGGAATCCTTTTTTGCAAGCGAGGCATTATTGACCCGAATGGTGATAAAATTATCCATCAATGTTTCTTCCTGCGCTTCTATCTGACGTTTCTTGTCTAACAAGTTGGCGATCTTCTCTTGGAGGGAAATGTGGTATTGTGATAACTTTTCGATTTGCGTGGAGATCTGGACATCATTCGCCGCCAACAATGTCTCCTGAGCCAGAATCTTGGCGTCTTTCGTCGAGATCAGGGTGGCATTCTGTGCCAGCAATGCTGTCTGCGCCACCAGCTCAGCTTTTTGGTTCGAGAGCACGCGCTTCGTGTCGGTCTGCTCCGCCTGAAGCGTTTTGTACCTCAAACCTAGCTTGGTCAGGAAAGAGATTTTGTCATCCCCCCATCCCGTCAGTAGAGCTACATGTCGCTTGTGGATTGTGACTAGTTCAACCGCCCTAGCTAAGCCCGCGTTGACATCACGGATATGCTGATCTTGTCTCACGAGCCGCTGGCGTTGGGTTTCTTCTACAGTTCGACTTGAAGCAAGAAGACGGTCGCGGAGACCCCAAGTAGTTTGACATGCGGCGATAAGCTGGTCACGTTGAGCAACCATCGTGATGTGGCGTGCTAGACTAGCATCCGAACTTGCTAGTTGCGCTTTGAAATTATAGATCTCAGACGCAACAGTGGCGAAATTGCCCTCCGAGTCGTCAAGCTTGCCCTTCAAATCGGCAACCTCCTTGATCTTTTTATCCATTCGTGCCTTGTTCTCCCTAGCTGTAAGAACTGCGCGGCCTTTCAGTCTCTTCACCTCGACGAATTTCGCATATTGCAGTCCATGGAAGTTAGGGAATTCTGAAATGAAACGTCCTCGAATAGAGCCGCAAAATTGCGACCAGTCCAAACTTCGCACGTCTTCCACTCGCTCCGACCTGGTCGCAAACTGCGGCGGAAGTTTGCGTTTGCGAGAATTACTATCTACCGGGAAGTAAATCGGACCAAGCCCAAGGTCCGAAGGGGTTTCTGTTCCCGCACACTCCGAAGGTTCGTGATAGCGAATGGTTTCGTCAGGCATCTTGGGTACAATAGTAATCTTTTTCTTGGACGCGGAAACTGCCAGGCCCCAGAATACCACACGACCACAGCGTGATACGCCTCCGGCTCCAAAATCCAAGTTGATAACATAGCGTTTGCCTGGAACCGGATCAAGCGCGTTGTTCAAATGGAAAATTAATCTAGAAGGACTCTGGTCCTCAGGGAATACACTTGGAATGTCGCGTGTTGTAAGGTTGGTTGGCCCTTCCATGCTGGGCAGTATGCAGTTGTCAAAATGATGGAAAAGTAGGACGAGAAGCAGCGAAGCTATAGCAGACAGGTACTATTGCCGATAAGCTAGTTTTGACCACAGACGAGGTGGTCACGGGAAATTTTTGAACCGATAACCAATTTCAGGTGAATTGGTAACTATGGTTCTAGGTATGTATTTGTTATTCAGAGTCGAAAGTTTTCATACGATTCGTAGCTGCTAATAATCAGATGAAGTACCCACCAAGAAAGTAGATTATATTGCCTACCAGAAATATCAACACTTGATACTATATGAACGAAGGTTTGAAAGTGTCTACTAGGCAATGCAGGAGTATGCCTTCCGCAACCGCTATGAAGGGCACAAAGTTTTCTCGCTTAGCTTATTACCCCTTTTCATCTCATCCTTTACCTCAGATTCACCGCCCCAACGTCGCCCACATCTAGCAACGGCCGCGCATCCCGCATGAACCACACCCGCGTCATGTCAACAAACCTTTGAAAATTCCCGTTGTCGAAATTTTCACCCACGCACACTTGTAACATATTGCTCACCAATCACGCAACTGGTACTCACCACAGTGCTCACCCTATTCAACACTCTTTGTGTACTCTCTTGCTGCGTCCTTCCTCTCACTTCACATCGGATTACCCTCGACGTCCTACCATCTACCATTACCGGCTGTGACTTCATCCTGTAAATGCTTTTGGGGGGTTGCGACAAGTGGTGCTCCGGAGCTCTCAGTCTGAGTTGTGACAGCCATAATAGGCAAGGTTAAAATGGTTACAAGACACCGGTGTAATTGTCAAAAGTCGTAGGAGAGTTAGCCAGCTTAATGCTGATGTAGTAATGTGAATACCTCTAGATCAGGCTATAGGGTTTAGTTGAATAATAAATGATAACTTATTTAGTGATACATCACCTTCTCCTTGGCAACAGAATTTCCCTCGAAATGCAAACGCCAGAAGTCTAATGAGTGATTTAGATATAGTAACTCTCGAATGTATCACAGGCGGGACGTTCTTGTAAAAAAGAGAAAATGTATTGTTTTGGTTCAAGGAAGCAGTCCGGACTTGATATCATGGGACACCGACACTGAGACTATTGCAGAATCCGCCCGGGTGTTACCTGCTGTTTAAATAACAGTTCTCGCTCGCCTTCAAGTCCAGATTCAGTCACGACGCCACTCAGCAATGACAGCGAGGTTCTTACAAAGCCTGCCAGTCAAGCTTTGGGCGAGACATGTGAGTGCATGATCCGAAGCCTCCGAAGGATGAAAGCAAGAAATATAACGACTCCCCTGCCCAGATTTGTTCTATCCCAAGAACACAGGTCAATTCTATTCCAAGCAAACGCAGATCCAAGAAGTCATACTGTGGAATATTTGGATTGATCATCGCACTTTTCACGGCAGCTAGCTACTTGTTCTATCATTTCCACATCCAAGGCAACCACCTCAGCTTTTCTGGGTCTATGGTCACCATAAAGAACAAATATTTCAACCTGTATATCTGTGGGGAGATTTCGATTGGAGATAATTTGTCAGACACTGGATCTCACTTTCCTCACGGTCCTCTGTTGGTCTGCTCGTCACCAGCTAATGCTAGCTACTCCATACCACCTGTGCCTTCGCCTACTCCTCCCAAGCCATACGCCACGGCATTTATCTCGTCCCCAACTCACTTTGGGACCTAGTGATTGAGCACCCGTGTCGCAGCAGCTACTTCAAGCCCGCACAACCCGAGAACGCAGGTTCATTCGGCACAACTTGTGCAGATTGGCCCTCAGTCAGCGCCCTCCCACTACTTTCTTCAACCGTGTCGTCAGCCTTAAAGCCGAGTACGCCGAACGTGCGTCCGCAGTCACCAGCTCTCGGCCGAGTAGCCCAGCGATCCCGAATGAGGAACCCCTCCCGTCTTTCGTCATTTCGTACACCTGACACCTTTGACATTAAAAAAGCTATGGATAATATTACTTACCGGAATCTCTAAATGTTCAACCGCTTGTGGGACATTCAAATATCTCAGGATGATGATTCAATTGCGAAAGTGATATAAAAAAGTTCATGGGTTACAGCTAAGAAGGCTATACAGTGAGTAGTTCCGCATACTCGCAGTTTAAATGATATGGTTTACGTGTCTTCGTGACCGGGGAGCTATTGTTGTCTTCCAATCAATGTAAATGTTTTCTTTAAAAAAAAGTCTTCTCACCTGAAATTGCGGCACTTTCTTGGCCCGTTAGCGCAAGCAAGGATTAACACCAAGTTGTGGTATATGAGATTTCCATTATGTGCATCAGCTGTCCCTATTCATCCCATTCGTGCTTACAGGACTCAAGTTCGGGGGCGGACCGCTGAATAAGCCAACCTGACTGACTGCAGGGCTCGTCTCAATGTTCCCAGAATGCAGTCATGCAGGCGCCCCTTCCCCTGACAAGCCTATAGTCCATGCAGACATGCGGGATGGCCTCAATCGGCATAGCCCCGCAAGCCCCTGTAAGCGCCTCTATCGGGACGTCCACTTTCTTCATGAATAAGTAAGCTGAGTTTCCCCTGCTCCCCACACCCTCTGTTATTTCTTACAATGCTGTCATCTACTTTACTTCTGCTCTCCGTTGCATTTGAGGTGAGCGCGCGGTCCGTTAACAAACACGGGCAGGTTATTGGACCTGATACCGCATCCAATGCTTCGTACGACTTCATAATTGTCGGTGGCGGCATCGCAGGCCTCACGGTTGCTGATCGCCTCACCGAAGATCCCGCCAGTAAGTGCATCTTGACCGAAACCCCTCACAAGCTGACTGCCACCGCAGTAACTGTTTTAGTCATTGAATGGGGCCCTCTCGATAACAATACAAATGGCGTCCTCGTCACTGGACTCTGGAATCCAGTTCCTTATTTTTGGCCTAATATTTTCAGCATCCCTCAGCCTGGTCTAGATGATCAGGTTGAATTTGTGCCCATGGGACAAGTTGTTGGTGGGGGCTCCGCGATTAATGCCATGTTCTATCATCGTGGTGGAAAGCAGGATTATGATGATTGGGAGAAATTGGGGAACCCCGGATGGGGCTGGGATGGGCTGCTGCCGTACTTCAAGAAAGTATGAACCTTCCAAAGTAGTGGCGAGATTTGCTAGTGCTGATATGAGCCAGAGTGAGAACTTCACGCGGCCTAGCCCGGAATTTTCAAGGAAGCATAACATTACGTGGGACGATTCGGTGCATGGATTTGACGGGCCGATCCACACGAGTTATCCTCCGTATGATTTTGCCCCCAGCAGTATGTATGCCCCCGTTTAAACAATAACGATTACGCTGATACTTCCATTCCTCAGAAAACTTCTGGAATGCCGCCCTATCGTTGGGAATTTCTGAGTTGAAAGATTCTGATGCGGGCAAAGTGATTGGACTTTACACATTTTTCAAAGCCCTTGATCCGACCACTGAGACACGGTCGTATGCAGCAATTGGCCACTATGACAGAGTCAGTGCAACGAGACCTAATTACCATCTCCTACCTCTTCATGCTGCTGCGAAGATATTGTTCAAAAACAAGACTGCGATTGGAGTCAACTATACCTCGCCAAGTACCGGCGCATCTAGTATTGCGTATGCAAAGAAGGAAGTTACTGTGGCTGCCGGTGGTATTCACTCTCCTCAAATCCTCCTAGTATCTGGCCTAGGACCCAAAGCTGTCATTGAAAGCCTAGGGCTAAAGTTGATCGTTGACCTTCCTGGAGTTGGGACGAATATGCAAGATCATCTAGTTTTGAACATCGATCATAATTGTGGGTATCGATTTCTTCGTCTCCCGGAAAATTTCTTCAAAACAAATATTGACACGGCTTTTCGAACCAGTCACTTCGAACATACAGCCCAATGCTGGTGAGCTAGGATCAAATGCAACATACGAAGCCGAACAGAGTGCATTATACTTTTCTTCCAAAAAAGGCGCATACACTATTACACGCGGTACAGGAACAAACACTGTCACACTCCCTTTGAAAAACACCACTTCATCTTACGATAAAATCATTTCATTCGCTCGCTCAGAAGACCCAGCATCTATACTCCCCACCACTACCGACCGAACAGTCCTCGCCGGCTACATCTCTCAACGAAATCTTATCCTTGCACAATATGAATCCCTCAACTCGCCCATTGGAGAAATCTCTTGGAATACGGGTCCCAAAACAATAATTTTCATGCTGAAGCCTCTTAGTCGCGGCAGTGTCACAATTTCTTCTCCCAATATACTGGACAACCCGGTCATTGACTACGGCGCACTGACGGATTCCAATGACTTGGAGCTAGTTCTTACTTTGTTCAAAAAGAATCGAGAGATTATGGCGCAGCCTGAAATGCTAGTTCTAGGTCCGACGGAACTAGCCCCCACAGGCCACATCACGGATGACGATGAGTTACGAGCAGCGTTGAGGGCTTCCATTGTCCCCACAAATGCACATATGTGTTGCACTAATCCGATGATGAAGTTGGAGCTGGGTGGTGTAGTGGATAGCAAGTTGAGAGTTTATGGAGTGAAGGGCTTGAGTGTGGTGGATATCAGCACATTTCCGATTATTGCTGTGGGAGCACCTCAAGCTTCTGTTTACGGCACAGCTGAAAAGGTATGTTTGATCACTCGATGAGATAAATGAGAGACTAATAAGTAGCAAAAGGCCGCGAATATTATTAAAAGACGGCACGGGATTGCTACTAACTGATGCAGCCAGCCGCTCTAACTGTACTTTCACGTTTCTGGTCTCAAAGAAATTTGACATTAAGTAGAATGAAATTTATCCCAATAAATGAAACGTACCATGCATGAGTTGGGACTCCTAAATTAATACACTTCATGAATAGTGATTGACTTCCGAAGAACAAGTGAAAACCGCACATACAAGTGGAGCCGAAGCTTCATTCACCCCAGCCTAGTAGAGTTAAAAGAACGGCCACGGTGTGTGTGCTGAGATACACAGACAAGTCGGGGTGTGCTTTGAACCCCATCCGAATCACAACGACGTCTTCCAGAAGACTTCTACGAATCCGCCTCGAAATTTGCAAGTCTTGTGTAGATCAACCCCGCGCCGCCCAGCATGGACGAAACGCCCAGAGCTGGGCAGGTCAAAGGAATAGTCTGGAGATTGCCAGCGACATCGCCATCCCACAATCAAACTACGAATAGGGAAACAAACCAGCATTTTGCCTCTTCGCAAGCAGCGCTGGTGACCGGGGCTCCAGAGACAGGCGATGATGTTGTGAAGAGTTTCGTAGATCGTGCGAAAACTCGAGCCAGATCAACGGCAAAATTTAAGTAAGTTTTCGTCACATTGAAACAAGAAGGTCAATGATTCTCATACAGTTGCTGATATACCTATTAGTCCACAATTCGACTTCGATGCCTCTATTTTCCCAAACCTCGTCCACCAGCCTTCCAACGAACGTTACATCCCGGATCGCGGCTCTCGTCCCTTCGAAAAACGCAAACTGCCCAATAATTTCCGCAAAACCCTCAATAAACCCGAAGATGATGGAATTTATAAACGCGCCCATCACGCCAATGGATACACGGTTGTCGAGAAAGCTCTTCTGGAGAGTCACAACGAGTTGCGGATAAAGGATTCTGTGTTGGCCGACAAGGAGAAAGCACTTGGCGAGCAGAATTCCCTGGTCCAGAAACATGAAGCAGCGATAATTAAAAAAGATGGTCAACTGGCGGCGAGAGATAAGTTGCTCGCTGAAAATACCACTCTGCTACAAGAAAAGGTTGCACTGGCTGTGGAGAAGAGCTACCAACTTGGGGAGAATGAAAAGCTGTTGGCAGAAAAGTCCAATCAACTTCAAGACAAGGTCGCAGAGCTAGCGGGGAAAGATGCGTGGCTTATCGCGAAGGATGCTCAACTTAAGGCCAAAGACCTGGTCTTGGTAGAAAACGACAAATCTCTCACCGCAACCACTACCCAACTTCAGAACAGGGTGGCAGAGCTAGCTAGGAAAGACGCATGGATCAAAGCAAAAGATACCGAAATCACCAGCAAAGACTCGCTCTTAGCAGCCAACGACAAAACTCTCTCCCAAAAATCCACCCAGATCCGGAACAACGTGGCAGAGATGGCAAAAATGTGTTCATTAATTACGGCGAAAGACAACCAAGTTAGAGCCCAGGAGTCGATGATAGTAGGATACGGCAAATCCCTCGTCGAGAAAGCCACCCAACTTGAGAATCACAGGAAGAGGATTACAGCGATGAATGCATGGATTACTTCCCAGGACTCAAAACTGCACAATCAGAGCGTGGAATTGAAGGGGAAAAATGAGCAACTCTGGACAAAGACAGAGCAGCTTGAGACCCAGCAAGCAGAGCTGAGGGGGAAGAATTCTTTGATTGCCGCAAAGGATGCCAGACTCCGTGATCTGGAATCGAAGATGGAGGAGACAGAAAGATCGCAGGTGGAGTCGGAGGAGAAGTTGAGAATCCTGACTCAAATTATAAGCGACAAGGATGCGCAATTGGCGCCGAACATCGAGATGCTTTCCACGCAGGCTGGATTCTTGGCAGATAAGGCTAGAACGTTTGACTCGAGTGCTCAGGACTTAGGCGTGAAAGATAAGCTGATTGCCATCCAAGCCGGGCAACTGGGAGAGAAAAATAGACTTCTCGCTTGGAGTACACAACAGCTGACTGCCAAAGACATGACTATCACATCCCAAACCGCGAACTTAGATGAGAAGAGTAAGCTCATCGCTTATCAGGTTGAGAAACTGGCGGCAAATGACACTTCGATCGCATCTCAACTTGCAAGTTTGGAGGAGAAAGATCAGTTCATTACGTCGCACACTGCAGCTCTCGCCGAGAAGGATAGTCTTCTTGCTTTTGAGATTCAAAAGTCGTCGGAAATATTCGCGGCGAAGGATCAAACAATTATTGCCAAGACGGAGGAAGTATCAAAAATGCAAAAGTCCCTGGCAGCATACAAAGCACTTGTAACTTCAACGAGCGCCGCTGCAGAGAAAAGAAACAAGCATATAGAAAGCCTAAAAAAACAAGTCAGAGAAGCGTCGGTCTCACCACCAGAACCGGAAGCCGCATCGCGTACAATCACCCCTGAAGTCGGAGCTCCCCTTGGACTTCTTCAACAAATCAGCATTCGTCTTCGAACCGCTGAAGAGCAGACTCGTGAAGCAAAAGAAGCGTTAAAAGTCAAAGACTCCGAGTTGAGCGCCGTCCAGAAACAACTTCGACTAGAACAAATACGCGTTAAGCTGTCTACGATGTTGCCGATTCCAGTCCAGTCGGCGAGCACCAAGGTTCAAAACACACGGCAAGCGGCAGCGAAGCCAGCATGTCTCCAAGTCCCCTCTTCCAATTCTTTGAAAACCCATGTCCGTGAAGCAATGGTTGAGGTGGAAACTCTTTCCTGGCAAACGCAATTCTTCGCCGCCAAACATGATTTTGAAAACAAGGAGTATCAATACGAGAATCGCAAACTCCAAGACCAATACCGGTCCGCCGCCAACGAGTTGAGGTCAATGAAGAAGAAATACAAAGCATTACTGGCTCTCCAGGTTCCAAGAGCCCACTCCCAAAAATCCCTTGGGATTGTGAGCTACACTGCCCTGTTGATCCTCGTCGCCCTTCTCATTCTTCTTGCTTGGTGGCTTACGAGGCTGTCCCTTCTTAACTTGATCGACTTCAGTCAGCTTGGGAAGTTAGCACGAGCATAATCTATCAGATGGTTATGTATCTTCTACAATCGCTCCTTTCACTAAATTACAAGGTACCAGAGTTGGGCTGTGTGGAGGATTGGGAAACTCCAGCAATACAAGGGGGTGGAGAGTCGGAGATGAATTTGTTTGCGTCGAAAATGGTAAGTTGGTGTCTCAAGAAGTATCAAGGTAGTTTGACATATGTTCCTTGGACCTGAACCTGGGATGGGACTTGGGTCGTCTTAAGTGGTTGTCATCAACCCTGCTCATTTTCTTTACTTGGAAGTCTAATTATGACTGCATTCTTTTGTCGTTTGGGAGACGTCAACAGCTTTGGAGATGTTATGGGCTCGACACGAATTTTTGTGAGGGGAAGGGATGTTGAGAATGTGGTAGAGTTTGGAGGTGGGGGTTTATTGGCACATGAAATTTAGTTATGTTTTCCAGGCGAGTGAAAAATTAGAGTGGTTATTTGATGTGAGGTAATCATCCGAAAAGAGTGTGAATGGAGAGGCAAGAGCATGTGTACCTGCCAGGTGGTGGAGGGAAGAATCTCTCCAGGCCCCTTTCTTTATCTAGGATCCACTCATAGAGACAGATCTACGCACTGATCAAATCCTACTTCTTTTGTACTTCTAGGTGATTATTTATTTTCCAATCCTGTACTTTGTACGGTAGTTCCTTTTCTTGGCTATAGACAGTCTAATAAGACCCATAAATCGAATTATACGTCCATCGGATAACCCCAAGCCCATAAATACTCAGTAGACACCACTCTTCTGAGATCTGGGGAGCTAGAGTTTCGGTGTACTGATTGAACGGCTTCAAGGTTCATAGATATATATTATGGAGAGATGAAATAGGGAGTCAAATATCGTGATACCATTGCTTTTACTCATTCTCTAAACCTCTACCCGTGAGCCCAACTAAGGATACTCCATCGGTTTATACCAAGTTGAGAAGATGTCTGACCTATTCACCTCGACCTTGTAAAGTATAGCACCACGACCTGTCGTTTGAACGGCTTTGCTCTCCAACGCATACATCCTCGTCAACATTTCCGCAGTCACAACAAAAGTACCTGTAGCCGGACCTGCCGAGAGTTTTTTTTCTTCGCCCGACATGGCTGTCCATAGGACTAAAACACAGACCAAGAACAATCTCAGCCGCCAGCGACATTCCGTCAAACGACCTTTCTGGACTCATGACACGGCTCTTCAACCTGTGACCGAGAGTCGGGACACTCCAGTAGCCAAAAGCCATCAAGACTCCCGTCCAATCATACTCACCACTTCTCCCACCGCCCGAGATCAATTCAGTCCGTCCCTGGCAACCAACGGCGAGTTGATGATACAGACAGCAGCAGCGAGAACAATTTGTACTGGTAGTCTAGCATTCGCTGGAGCGTTACTGATAGCGCGCAATGGTTTACAAGGCTTTTCGCAGATCGCCATACCCGCAAACTTTGAAAGCTCTACAAACCAAGCAGAAGATGATGGAAGATATAAATCCGAAGCGGTAACACCATCCCCGGAAACAACAAGCGCATTGCTTGGGAAGATTGGAAAGCAGCTGGCATCTACGAAAGACGAGTTGAGCGAGAAAGAGAGGCTTCTAGGAGAGAAAGGTAAGTCTTGGTGCCATTCAGGGTTAACATCGATAAACTGACCGCAACAGACAATTTGATCCGGGATCTACAACGAGACCTTCGCACAGAGAAGCTCCAGAGAGAGAACCAGGAGGCCTTGGTAAGGCAGGGGAATATAATTGTTGGACAAAGAGACCGACTAGTCAGGGCTGGTAGAATGATAGAGGAAACGCAACGCCAGCAGGTCGTCACGTATGCTGATCGGACCCGCATAATGCTAGCGGATCTGGAAATAGCCGAAGCAACTATTGCGAGTGGGGAAGCTCGAATTCTACAATTAGAGCAAGAATCAGTGGCTAAGGAAGGAAAGTCTATCGACTGTCAAACTCAAATCACGATCGCGGAGAACAAGAGGCTACGAAATCATTTGGGTGAGTTAAGAAAAACAATCGACCAGCTATCAGTCGAGAAACAGCTTACTGATTTCCTAGGACATGATACCAAAATACAGGAAGACCACGTTAGTTACCCAATATATGCTTTGCTCTTCGCCTGTTATCTGGCTCCCCTCGCTGCCCTTGCTTACGATCAAATCATCGGTTTCGGCAATTTTTCTGCGGTTATTCGGGACCTTCTTGACGCTCATCCTCATATTTTTGGTTTTGTAAGTACTCAGCCATTCCTAACCAAATTTCTATCGTCGCGCTAACGATTTTCCAGGGTTGTATCGCATTCCTCTTCTACTTCTTACCTTGAGGAGACCGTTCATCGGGGGGATTGCTTGGTTGTTTGGTCTTTTCTATCAATGGTGCTGGGTACTGGCTCATGAGTAGAGCATAGTCACCCATTTTTAAGCTCGGGCCTTTCTGTCGCCCCTGCTAGGTATGAGCTGTGATTGTTATCTATCGACCAAAATTATAAGTGAAGCAATACGAGCAATAAATCTCTAAGGCGCCCAATTAGTCCATGTTTTTCATAGTGGAGGAGAATGGTACTTCAGAGGCAGCATCAAATTTCACCTTTTCGAACTTGACGGAAAGCTTTTCGCTTTGTATTGAGGCTTCACTTGTGGCTTGCTCAGTAAGCACTTGGCATAATTGACTCTCTTGAATGCCTTCTGCTTCGTCACTTTTTCGCGACTCCGCTTGATGGCGACGGGGACAATAAATATAATATTGGGCCATGATCGAAGCCTACAAATTCAGCGATGCTGCCACTCAAGTACCGTGTAGCTTTAGCGTCTGTGCTCACCAAGCCCCTTAATTTGGCGAGTGAAGGCCGCAACGCGATCGCTAGCATAGCGCCGTACGTACATCTCTTGCGCATCTTCTCCGGGTGTTCTAGTTTTTCATTTCAACGTTACTTCAAAGTTGTATACTTGGAAATCAAGGCTAAAATGTACTGCGAATAGCGAAGGGAAATCCCGAGATCTTCAGCAATATAGAAAAACAACACTTCAGAGCTCGGAAGGTGGGGAAGACAAACATATCATTGCTACTTACACTCGAAGCTGTCAAGTTCCTTCGGCCTACTTTCGCCCTCAAATATTACTACGCATTGTGTATAGTACACAGACTCCATAGCTCTTTCATAAAATACGAATGTCCTGGCCTATTCACCTTGAGCTTGCCATGCATGTGACAGTAACCTGCCCTTTCCGGATGCCCAACGCACACCCGTTCGATCCCTGTAGCTTTACTACCTGCATATTAAGAGTACTTCTATTTGGACCGGCAACATACTCTAAGATCTTACAATACCTGCAAAAGGCTAATTCCTCCGCACATAAAAGCAACCAACAAACATCTTCCCTGCGATGGACAGACTTGGAGCCACACTGACAAAAAACACCGACGAAGGTAGCCCGACTCTAGCCAACGCAAATGTCACCGGCCAGACCAGCCCCGATCCGCCTTTACCAGCTATTTGTGAGTGCCAGGCGCAGGAAATAACATCCACATCTCCTCCTACCGGTAATTTTTTGACTCTACAGAGCACCATTGTCGACTAACCAGATGAATCCAGATTATGCAAATCTCGCCATATCCGAAGACTCCCAAAATCCCGAGTACAAGAAAAAAGATGATGAATGCATCGAAGTGGTTCAAGATTCTTCTGCTTCATCCTACTTGAACAACCTCGCCAAAACATCTTCCCCTTCATCACCCATCAATCAACAAGTTAGCAAGTCGGCGATCGAAACGGGCGTCAAAGACCAGAGTTTGGAAGCCCTTAGCCCATCCTGTGATTCCAGCCAGGAGGGTACCAGCGAAATAGAAGCCTTTCTACCAAAAACGAAATCATTGCTTGGGGAATTTAAAATGGAGGTAGCCTCTCAAAAGCCGAATTGAGCGGGAAAGACAGGCTTTTAGCTGAGGAAGAAGCCTCAAATCAGTCCGATAAGAGAAAATACGAAGCCCAGGGCAGGCAATTCGAGGATGACATTTTCAAGAAGAGTAAGTTCGAAGCCCCCCAAGAAGATATAACCCGGACTTTAACAGCAAAAGGCGTGACTATCGCGCGGCTGGAGCTCGAACTCAATATGGAGACGTTGGGGCGAAGGCTCGAGGAAATCAGGGCAGACAGGAGAGAGGTAACCCTTCAGCAAAGGGACAGATTATTCAGGGCTGGCAGAACAGTAGAGGACACGCAGCGCCGACAGCTTGTAACATACGCAGATCGAACTCGTACAATGCTGGCGGATTTGGTAGCAAGTAAATCAACAATTGCCTACGGAATAAGTCAGATTGCACAATTGAGACAATTCTCAGAGATCCAGGATGTAAGAACTCCTGTCAATCACCGTCTGAACTCAGATCTGAAGAAACTACTGATCGATATAAAGGCTCAACTGCGACAAAAGGATGCTAGAATAGCAACCCTCCAGCTATCAATCGAGGAAAAGGATACCCAGCTCAGAAAAATCCGTGAGGAGATGGAAGAGGTGAAAAGCGAGTCGCTTCGCACGAGCCTCTTTTTCATCTTGGTTTTTATAGCCCTGTTGATCACCATTTCCATCCTCTACGATAGAAAATCTACGTAGCGTTCCTCCACAGCTTTTCCCCGACCGGTCGTCAACTAAGTTGAGACTGGAATTTTTAGGGCTACATAGATACTGGCTTATGTCTTAAAGCGAAGACCAATCTTGTGCACCGAATGGGAGACAAGAGCCTCTAATGATCAATCAAAAGGTACTGCAGCATTTGCAGCACAAAGTTACGAGGCCAGAGATGTCAGTTCATTAAGCCTGGGGGAGGCAAACCCAAGAGCTGCTTGAGTCCAAGGTATGCAAAGCCAATGGAAAACAGTTGCTCTCTATTTCAACGTCTCTAATTCCAGTGAAAATATCCAATTTCAAAATCCACTCCCCAATAGTTCGACAATTTTCCTTTTAATTTCTGAATTAATTCATATTGTTCACTCCACATCTGGGAGAGTGTCCAATTTTCAGACCGCTGGTGATGTCTGAATTTGTTGTGCGTATCCCTTCACTTGGCCCTACCTCCAATCTTAGTTTCGACGGTAGCTTACCAATTACACCTCTTCTACCCGTTCTGTGATGCCCTTCTCTTTTTGAATGACAGTCTCTAGCTTCTCTTCCGCTTGATAACTTTGAAATTTTCGAAGAGGCACGCGTTCGTGGAACATCAGATCGATCTCCTCCAAAGACTTTCCCTTACATTCGGGAACGAAGAAAAATGTGAATATCAGAGTGCAGAGAGCCATAGATCCATAAATGAACCCAACTTTAGAACCCAGATTCGCGTAGGGCGCATTCAAGAGATATGGCAGCGTAAAGCTTACAGTAAATCTGGAGATATATTAGTCATCTTGAGTAGGGTGCAGAGTCGAAAAGAGAGGGTATTTGTACGTACGCAGTAACGACATTGACTAGAGATGCGACTCTCTGAGATTGGTCTCTGAGATGTAACGCGGGAAGCTCCGTGGTTACGACGTAGGTCAGAGGTGCCCAGCCCAGGGAGAACCCGAATGAGAATACGGATAGAAGTGCTACAATCGCGGTCTTGTCTGAAATGGTGGGGTGGCCGATAGTACCGACGCCACCCATGGCTAGGAGGCCAATAAGTTGAATGATCGCTCCTGCCAAAAGAAGTGTTTTCCTTCCAATCTTGTCTACCGAGAGCAGGGAAAAGACGATGGCGAGGGAGTTTATGCCGCCGTTGATCAAAGTCATATTGAACGGGTTGACTGTTCCGAGCGACTTGATGAAAATGGCTCCGTATTGCGAAGCGAATGCCTGACCTGTTGCTTGCTGAAAAAAGTTGACGAATATGACAATCATGGTTCGTTTGAAATTAACTCCTTGCCATAGTTCCTTGAGGTGTCCTCGCTCGGATTCTTTCTCAAGTGTGATCTGTGTTGCTAGAAGTTCGTGTTCCATTTCATCGGGAGATATCGTTCCGTGTCTCAATTGTGCGAGAGCCGTTCGTGCTTCCTCTGTCCGACCTTTGCTAAGCAGCCATCTTGGAGACTAGATATTAAGTTAAAAAGTTGTCTTGAAAAGCCTTGCATGCAGTTTTACCTCCTGAATAAGCCAAATGAGACTCAAGACGATGGTTGGAACAATGTAGAAGCACCCTAGTGGTATTCTCCAAGCTCGATTATCGGAGAGGCCGCTAGTGCCTCGACAAATTGAGTTGATCACAATTCCCCCAAGCTAGTACTAGTCAGCGCTAGAAACTTCAAGAAAGGGTATATATTCACAATTAAACTAAACTGATAGGTTCCTACGATGAAGCCTCGGACTGGAGTTGGAACGATTTCGGACTGAAACACAGGTACGACTGCAAGTTCCATGCCAACATAAATGTCTAGAGATTGTCAGAGATGAAGAAAATGTAAAATTGCGCTTAGGCTTTTGGATCGAATATCTTACAATTTAGTACTCTCGCGGCCAATATTTGCTCTCGGCGAGAAGACGTGACAGCGATCGTGGCCGTGACGAGCGCGAAACAGCTCATTGAGAACATACACCATCTTCTGCCAAATCTTGCACTGACAAAGCTCCCAATAATTACGCCTTCGCAGTTTAGCATGAAGTCGAGCCATGAGAGCGAACGGGCTCACCTGCTCCAAACCCTATATAATTCAAGCTGTTGAAAAGCGAAAGCCAGTATGTGTCCAACGCGTATTTCTTGGTCTTGGTATTATATACACCAAACTGGTGAGTGAAGGAGTCCATTGCCTGCGTTGTGGCAAAGGCTTGATTATCAAATCCATAATTGAAAGTTGAAATAGCAATCAGGAGACATACCAGGCCCAATTGCTTGTTGAAGTGCTTTCGAATATTGTTGTTGAACATCTTGACTTTCTGATCGAATATTCCCAACTCAGTAGATCTTTCTTCGCTGTGGAGAAGGCCACTTCCTTATGTGTACCATATCACTTGTAATAGAAAGACCTACGTACGTGGCCCCCTTTATCGCCCTGTCAGCCACGCTTTCGGCTCTCGGCGGCTTGCTCTTTGGGGAGACTACCACTGCTGTCGGAATCGAGACGTTTGACAACCATGGTCGAGAGGCCACATGGAGTACGATGGCGCCTTATTGCGGAGAGTGAGCGCAATGCGCTACTTGTCTTTAAATTTCGGAGACACTTCGGTTTAGGAGAAAAGAGGGGGGATACTATGGGGACTTACAGTACTGGAGCCGAATGATTCGTGTTGCAGATTGTGGGTCCGGATCTCGGCGGCAGTCGGTGAAGATGCTCTACGTATCTATCACTTCTATATACCATTCCAGAGGCACTCGGCGGCATGTTGATTCTCTGTGATGTTCAATTTGAGTAGACATACACGAGACTTTTAGATTGCCACGGACGTTTTCGACTTTTGTGAAAGTTGCCCCGCCATCAACCCATCTACCCCGCACTACCCAAATGCCAATGTCCAAAGCCTGCTTACAGTGTCGAAATCGTAAGGTAAGCTCCTCGAAAGTCATGTACGTCGTTTGCTCACTAAACGTATCCCATAGGTGAAATGCAATCGTCTCGACGAAAGCACATCGTGCGTCAATTGCTCCAGACTTGAATTCGACTGCACTCCATTCGAGCGGGGTAATCAAGACCACCTCTTGCAAGACCTCGAGACTTCACGTCTAAGTGGCAAGCAAAACAAATACACTCTGGCAGGTACGACTCGAAAAAGAGCTTCTCGAGCTTGCGTGATATGTCACAGTCAGAAAGCACAATGTTCTGCGGAAAGACCAAGTTGTAAAAGATGCCGGAGCCGAGGCTTTGAGTGCAAATATACTCCTTCCAAGAGAGACATACTGGGGCCAGCGTATATCAACCGCTCCTCCGCGACATCAGACCAGAACTCGCAAGCACAACAATCTTCTCAAGGAGGCGATGATGAACGGTCGCCGAAAAGTCTCCAAGCTGCGCTTGATGAAAACTCTATAACAAAATCAGATATGCCAATCTCCCAAAAGTAAGTTTTAATGTCAGGCTTTGATGATCGTTCGCTAATACGAGTAGTTCTTTATGCTGTAATGATACTGATTTGAAGGCTCATATCGATGCTTATTTCAATTATGTGTACCCCATCCCAGCTTTCTCGTTCTTGCAGCGCGCATTATTCCTGCACGACTTCAAGCTAGGAAACTGTGACCCATTTCTTCTCCGAGCAGTTTGTGCTGCGGGATCTTTTTTTCTCGAAATTAGCTCAAGCTGTGGAAGTGAAAAGCAAAGGCAGGATGCATGGATTCAAGAAGCGGAAGCGAAAGTGCTCAAGAAAATCGACCAACCAAGCTTGGTGAGCATTCAGATTCTCCTCATCCTCACCTACGTCTATTCCGCTTTGAGGAGGCCCAAGAAGATCTTATGCTTCTTTCGATTGCTTCACGAATGGCGTATATGTGTCGTTTGAATTACGATAGAGAGGACCTTCCCTTCAGCGAAAGGGAAACTCGGAGGAGGGTAATGTGGGGCTTATGCATGCAAGACACCCTTTACGCAGCCGGACTTCCCGAATTAACTACTTGTTCCACGCAGAGCTGTCACTTGAATCTGCCATGTAGCGAGAGGGCATTTTCAATTGATATGGAGGAGACTTCGGAGTATCTCAGGCCTCTGAAGGTGCCGGACTCTGCATTTGATTTGGGAATAGTGGCGTACTATGTCAGGCTTCTTGATATCCGAGACAAGATCATAAGGCAGGGCGATCATATATTGTTGTTTGAGCTTCGTTAACGTATATTTAGATACACAAGAAGCATTTCTATGCAAGCTCAGCTCCCTCTCAACCATGAAGAAATGCTTGGTCGTTTAGCTGGAGAACTTAATCAATTTAAGCACGACTTGCCAAAATCGTTGGCCATTGACGAGAGAGTATTAATCCTGCAAGCCGATTATCCGATGCGGCGAACACTGATTATGATTCATATTTGGTGGCATCAATGTTTCTGCGACCTCTATCGCCTGTTCTTCTCCAATCTGAGGGAGGGGCTGCAGCCTCACGCGTTAAGAACTGCCGGTCGAACATACGCAGATTCCTGCAGAAAGTTGTGTTACGAGCACGCTGTTCATATTTCTGACATATTTGAAATGGTTGGGACCCTCAATTCGACCGACCGGTATCCAGTAACGGACCCAGCTGTGGCTATTTGTGCCTACCAATGTGCTCGGACAGTGTCGCAATTCCGCTACATATTTCCCGACAGTTCTATGGTTCATAAGAACTTCATACTAAACAAAGTCCGAATCTGCCATGACATCCTCAGCCCCTTGAAAGTTGCTTATCTTGTGATTCAATTTATTGTAAGTAACATTTGAAGTCCAGGACGACATTGCTGACTTAGTTGCAGCAAGCTGATATTTCCACTATGATTCAGAAGCTACAACTTGCTTCACAAGGTCCCATTCATAGCCGGCGAGTTCATTCGAAGACCTTGAGTATCACAGTCGCTAACCATACTTCAGACCGAGCGAGGGGGAGCAGTTTGATGAAACTCAACAGAGACCGTGTCTTGGCGTGTGGCAACCTATCAATCAAACAAGTGTACTGTCCAGGCATGGAGCTCTAAGTAGCATTTTCGACGAGAATCTGGATGGAGACAGGTGTCAGGTGGAACAGGGGGAGTCGAGAGCTCACGATACGAATACACAGTCCCTGCCAACCACACCACCTATGGCGCTACCTGCCCTAATAAACGAAGCTTCCCATGAACAAGTTCCCAGAGTTCCCCAAGACGAGATTCTGTATGGAGATTTTGCTCCTGAAAATAACATCTGGATGGACGAATGGAGTGTGCGATTCGGCGCAGGCGATGGTGATTTCTTTATCGGTTGACCTGCTGGACAAGTGGCTGGAAGGAAACTGCTTTCGCTTTGGAACTTGTAGAGGATAAAATGTATAGGTACTCTCTAGTAGTACAGCATATAGCCCAAGAGAATTGCCATTTTACCCCGCATTACAGTACCCCGCAGATAGCGCGTGTACCCTGAATTTGCAGGGAAGGAGTCAGCTTACAGGGCTCTTGCGCTACGGTAGCACCCTAAAACAATATATTTAGGGATGGAAGCATCCCTTAATTTCTATTTTCAAATCGCCGACAAAAATCTTGTACAAGATCAACTTTCATGAAAACGAAGCGTTCATTTGCGTCTCTTTTGCGTCTCAATTGCTTTCCTGCAAGCTTTGAGCACCTAACCGCTTTAGATACTGTTCCTCGGGGCTTTCTAATTGAACCGTGGGAAATCTTCCGTCTTTCTGAAAAGGTAGAACGTCCGACGTCTTCATCATCCATCTGAACATTTCCGCCTGCATGCTCGCAACGATGCTCGAATATTCCGGATCTGCTGCCAAGTTGTGCAGTTCCCCCAGATCATTTTCTCTGTCGTAAAGCTCCGGGGGCTCGTACAAGCGGTACACATATGCCCACTTCTTGCTTCGCATCCCCACCGCTTTTCCAACTTGTGTGGTCTCTTCGTGTTGCAGCACACTTTTGATATCATATGGATACGGCGCCCGCTCGAGCAAAGGCTCCTCAGAGGTCAGGAAACCTCCTTCAGTATACGCGTACTGATGTGGATGCGCCTTGCCTTCTATTATCATCGGAAGTAAGGAAACACCATTATGTGCAAAATGTTCTCCAATGCCACATATTTGAAATACAGTAGGTAGTAAAATCAACCATTTCGCATATCTCATCACACGTCTTTTCTCGTGGAAGACCAGCGCCACCGATTATCAAAGGCTCTCGAGAAAGCACTTCACTGACACCACTTGGCCACTTCTCTATAACGCCGTGATCTCCAAGGTATTCTCCGTGATCTGTGTAGAACATGATTACAGTGTTGCTCTCTTGTGGGTCGACTTCCTTCAACGCCTCCATGACTCTGCCAAATTGATCGTCAAGCCGAGTGATCATTCCATAATAGGTTGCGGCGATCTCAGCCCACACTTCATCTGTCGCCCTTTCTGTTCTATACCTCCGTCTATTCGCTTCAAAATATTTCGGCTCATAACCTGTCTTCATTTCCGGCTTAACCGGAACCGGCATCTTGCTCCTTTCATACATTGAGAAGTATGGCTCTTCAACTTGGAATGGACAGTGCGGGAAAATGAGCGGGAGGTACAACACCCATGGTCCCTTGGGAGGACACTTCAGCCACTTAATCGCGCTCCTCACCGCCGCCTCGTCATAGTCAACAGCTTGCGCTGGGTCCCTTATGCCCTTGTAGAAGAATCGACTCCAAATGTCTTCCGGGCACTCTTTACTTCAACCTGTCCCGCCCGCGAAACGTGGCATGAACTCAGGAGTCTCGAGGAAGCCATACTCCGTCACACTCAATTCTGTGACGGTAGGCGCAAACATGTCTCCTCGGGGAGCCAAGCACGCTACATGATATCCATTCTCCTTGAGCGATCGGAACATATTCAGTTCCCATGGCTTGATGAGGTTCTCGATACTGCGATGTCCGGATACGTGCGGATACTGCCCCGTATAGAGGGAGCAACGGGACTGTGTGCAGACGGTCGCTTGGAGGTAGCAATTTGTGAATTTTGTCGATTTGGCTGCGAAAGCATCGGTGTTGGGAGTTTGAACGAATTTGTTGCCAAAGCAGGCAAGAGAGTCATAGCGTAATTGATCTGGCATGAATATCAAAAGGTTTGGTCGTGTGTTTGGAAGGCCAGATGGGATCGCGGGGTAAATAAGGGGCGGAGGAGGAGCTGTCATCATGGAAGTTTTCTCCTTATTGGTAGAATTTAAGAATTTATCTCGCGCAGAGCTGTAAATGCGCGGATGGCAAAATTTCAAAATGGTCAAACAAAGTGGTTGACCGAGACCCGCCGAGATCCAGACAGTGTGAGCCGCAAGGGTGGGAGGGACCCCGTGCCTGTACCTTGACGTGACGGCCAAATAAAGTGAAGTCAGGAAATATGCCATTTAATCTGGAAACTTGACCAGTAAGATCATGGGAAGGTGTCTCGCTAGAGCACTAATCAACGATTTTCGTTGTTAGTTGTCACTGCCCGAAAATCGCGAAGCGTCCACCGACTTGTCAGTGAGTGCACTCGCTAAATCAAAGCTCTTCAGGGGTGGACCTCGCGAGGCCTTTCAACACAATAAGCCAAACTTTTGCGACCGATGAAACCGGCGGGCAGCAGCCAGTAGGTAGTCAAATAACTCTCGAGAACGATTGCAGAACGCTTACGACCAATTGCTGAGGTATCCGAGCCTTCTTGAAGCTATCAATGCTGAGGATATCGAGAGCTTTCTGACAGTAGTTTAAGCTAACTTCCGGGGAAGACGCATGCTATGCACTCAACCGCTGAAACGAACTTCGTGAACTCGAGGAACAAAACTTTGGGTGGTAGAATACCAGGATAACTTCTAGCGGCACGACGAGACAAGGCTCTGACCTCGACGGCTGGTGGCAAAAGGGAAATGTTGGAGAGTTACCAGCACGTCTGTATCTCTTTGGGAAGGAATTTTTTAGGGGCGCCGGCTCTCGGTATCCCCAAGCTTCAGACTTGTAATACAACAATACTAGGTAACTGGAATAATCGTGTGAACACAGGGGTTGAAAAGTGACGGAGGTCGAAGCCTCATTTTTCCATGAGCAACACTTGCACACTTGCACTGAACTGAAACTTGCAAGAGTATGATTTGAAAGAAGATCTCCAAGTCTTACACAAATTTCGAGACTGTCTGGTATTTTCGTCCCTTCCGTTGTTCATTCACCCCAAATCTGTGGCTGGCCTAACACCAGCCCATCTCGTAGTTGAAGTAGACCACAACGAACAAACAGGACCTGCTGGAGACAGCCTTAACAAACACCCTACCCTTATTCCAGTACCTAACGAGCCTCATTATGCCACCCAGCACCAACGCAGAAACCCTCCCAACCCCAGCGGACCCCGACACCACAACTCAAAGCTCCGTCACAATGAACCCCGAGGGCGTTCGCACGTTGAGCACCGATTTCGAGTCTCTGGTTATCAACAATACATCCCAGTTCTCCGTGCCAGACAATGCCGACAGAGTCAGAACCTTGGAACATGCATTGGCGGGGGAGAGGAACAAATCAGCGGAGCAAGACCGTGTATTGGCATCTTCAAGAGACAGGAATAGCGCCTTGGAACATCTTTGTTTGGATGTGACGATTCAATCAGAGGAGAAAGACCACTTGTTGGCAGCGACGCAGGCGAACTTGGCAAATCCACTGAATGACATGCCCACCACGGCTCTCACTCGAGAGGTGGTAAAAAGATTGGCTCGCAATGTGAAGGCAGTATTGGCGGAGCACAGGAGGAAGTCAGGAGACACAATCTGTATCGTCCAGTTGCTCTTGCTGGTCGTTGCGTGTTGGGACTTCTTCTCGCATGTATCGGCCTCGATAGTCTGGATTGGGGCATCACTCACGCTTCGCTTTTGGTTACCTTACTTGTTACCTTGTTCGTTAGTCCTGATAACCGTGGGATATCCTTTTTGGGCTCCTGTAAGTCACATATATCTTACATTAGACTCGATCGTACAACTCACTAGTCCTGCAGCTCTGCATCGTACTTCTCATCTTGTTTTGGTTGTAGAAGGCGGTAAGCTACTTGAGCGGAGGGTAATCTAAGGGTAATTCAGGGGTTCATCTGCGTTACTCTTCCGGAGTAAAGTTCAAGCTTTAGGGTAATCTTCATACTGGTTTCCGATTGTGTTGATACTGGTACTTACGAAAGTGTGGTTTGACGAATAAAAATCCGAGCTGTAGTACGACCTAAGTAGTTCCTTCTATCTGTGACGAAAATATGTATCAACTTGCTACATGGGTGGCCTCTCATCCCAGTCAGCAAATGCAAAAAGTTAGTACAGCCTAAGTCCCGTATACTCCATGCCAACCCTTCCGGTAATACTCAAGTACCAAGTCCCAAATACGCCAATTCCTGCCACTTGGATCCGGGAAAGAAATGAATCAGCTCCTCCAAAAGAATTTTTCAGAGGCTCCTCAACTACCGGGGAGCCTATGGCTCCCCAAGTCAGTATCTGTATCTAATCTAGTCAACTAAATGATCCAATGGCGTTAAGTTTGCGTTTGTCGACGTAATTGACAGGTTGGAACAGTAGTGCTGACTGCGACGGTCGAGACATCCCAGCGCCGTGTGGACTTGATTTTTGGGAGGCTACGATCTCTCCTAGAACAATGCCGTCGCCGGGATGAGTCCAAATCCTTAATGTGTCCTCTAGGGGTGGCTTGATGGCTTAAGAGTATCAATGCGCCTTATTACACAGAAGGGGCAAGGGCAGAGGGAGAGAGGTGGACATAGCTCTGGACGAGTAGGATAACTTCTGGGCTCGAGCAGCTTCTACTTGGTTGGGGAGGAGTTTCTTCGCCCCATGCGGGTTCCTTTGCTTGCAATGGAGCCTGCACAAGGTGCATTGCTTTAGGCTACATCTTTGTTTAAGAGCATTATGTCACGTCAAATCATATTGGTTCACGCAGAAGGCAGAATGTTCGAGTTGCAAATTTCTGATATTCATAACCATCGCCCAGTCGGTACAGCTCTGATTCCGTCCCCAAGCCAACTACAAGTTTGGCATCAGTCAGCCGGTAACAAAGCATTCTAAGAACGACTATGTTCAAATGAGCCACGGCCTGTTGAAAAACGAAGCACATGACTCAACCCAACCTCCATCAATCGCACAAGCTTAGGTCTCGAGTCGAGAAAGAAAAGACAAAAAGGGTATCAGGTACTAAACCATTAGCCTGCCGCAAGAAAAGCCAAAAAAATCTAAATGTGGCACAGATCGCCGGAGAGAGGCTCCCTCAACTCCCTTCCCAATTTATGGGGAAAATAAAAACGATTCGCAACGTACGTCTTGCATCGTATCGCACCATGACTTTAAGGGAAAAATAACTATCCAACACAATCCACCAAATACACTTCCAGAGCTCGTATCCCTCAGCTCTCCTCATTTTATGAGGACAATAACCCCGATTCGCCATGTTCGTCTGGCTTCGGTATCGCACCATGACTTTAAAAAAAAACATTATCCTCCACCACCAAACGCCAAAATACATCTCCGTCAGCGGGCTCCGAACCACGCTCAAGCATTTCGCATCTCCTTGCCGACCTATCCACAACAAAACGCAAACAAAACATCAAATCCGCACATTTTCCACCTCGTGAGCTCTCCCTAACGTTGGTAACCCTATCGCACCCC
>QGMK01000385.1:0-26302 GCA_007825345.1 Lachnellula suecica
ACTTTGGGGGAAGAGTAAGGAAAGTGAAGATGGCTTTACAGTAGAAAATCACAGTTACAAAGGACGGACTGTCACTTATAAGTATTTGATCATAAGTATATTTGTATTCGTTCAAATCATATAAGTTATACATGTACATGGCTATGCTGTCAGAATCGATCTATATCGACTCGGTACTGAACAGACTTGAAAATATAACATGGGTATACCCGTAAAACCTGTAAATGCTTCCCACAAAATGGCTCCGGGTGAAGAGTAAGTCCACATATCTGAACTTTTGAATGTACGCCGTAAATGATTAAATGCTCCTGCGACAAGGGCACAGTTGCCGTGCCTCCTCAATGAAAGGTGCTACCCTGTAGGTGGCGTTGGCCTGTCTCTGGCCCCTAACCTTCGCATAACTCATATATTCATCCACCAATCCGCTTCATCGTCGGCCGGGTCAACATGCTGCCACGGCGGATACGTCGTAGATTCATGTAGATATGCTGTTGGCCCCTTCGATGCATCCCGAGGGATATCGCCAAAGCCGTCCGGGAACCGTCTATCGACAATAGTCACCGGGCAAGTACAAGGGCCATTGCAACTGCAACGAGGCTCGCTTGCGAATCCAGAATCTGAAAATGGTACTAGTCCAGCCTGCGCCTGTCCAAATGTCCATAGGTCAGGTACATCTTGCTCTGTTTCGACGGGTGCTTCGAAAGCAGCGTCGAGAAAATTCGACTGGGATGGCAAGCTGTCTGCAGTCCAGTCTTCGTTCCAGGCCACCTGTGGTACTGGGGCAGACGTAATGTTTCCTGGCGAGCGAGCAGTTGGAGTTAGGTCCTGGTCGACGCCCTGTGATTCTCTATATGATCGGAATACCCGATCTTGGCAGTCTTGAATGATTCCCACCAGGCTTCCAATCAAAGCTGCCTCTAATGGTTGGGTCTCCCGGCGGACGACTTCTTCGATGTTACTGCGAACAAGCCGAGGAAGCTCACGGCGGATGTAGTCTTCGTAATCTGCTAGGTCTCGAGAGTCAGGTGACGCAGGACCTTCTGTTTGGACAGGCTCGAAGTCTTTGAAATGTTAGCATACTTATCGTTCAGGTTAGAACAAAGGAGACTTACAAGGCGATGGAATCTCCTCGTTGGGGAACAAAAGTTTATACATGTCTTTCCATCTCTCTTCGTCGGTTTGATCTCGGTGAGACTTCTTTCTACTCCTCAGCTGTCTCTCCATAGCTGGAGTGATTCCAACAGGTATATTTCCTGGCTGGAGCTCACATATGTCAGTGGCGGCAACGGTAATATGAATGTCGAGTTGCAGTTGAGTCTTGAATGTCCGCCAGCATCTCTTGCAATGAGGTGAAATCTGATGGCATCGGTAAAGGTGCTCCCTGTAAATTGTAAGCAGATATTCAAGAGGATTATGGGAACGGAAGAGCGTACTTCACTCTAGCTATCGACTCCCAGTGTGATAAAGCGCAAACTCTGTTGTTATAGATGTTGTATTCCCGCGGGTCATGCTTCCGGAATGGACAAGCGAATCTTTCAGCGGCAGCCTCCTGCTTTGGTGCTGGAGCTCGGCGCGGTTGCCGAGACTTTCTGTCCTCGTTCTCCTCAGGAGTGTCGTCACCATTGATTCTTTGTCGCTTTCTTTGAACTTGCGGAGATGCTACCGAAGTTCTGGGAGTGCTGGTGCTGGCTGATGTTGAGGAATCGGACGAATTTGATGCGCAATTGGTGAATCCAGAGTCCCATCCTTGGTCGAAAAGGATCCAAAATTCTTCCATCACTCTATCAACAAGGTCCCTCCTGGCGGGATCTAGGAGAAAGCCCACGGTGCTTGTTGGTGAACGTCTTGAATTCACATCGCGAATGTAGCCATATCCACTGTCTTCGCTTGTGGTGTCGTCTGACTCCACATTGTAACTATCTGATGTGCTCTGTGTGTCCGAGTCAAGGTCAGACTCGGTAGCTGTAGAGTCTGTTGAGTCTTTCTCGGTATTGGCTGCAGTCTGGCGCTGCTGATTGAAGTATCCATCACGTCCTTTCTGAGTAGCGTTTCCTTCCCGAGTCAACTTTGGTGTTTCGTCACGCTGCTGGTGAGAGACAACCACGATATCAGTAGGGGTGAAAGCTTCGATGTAATCTTCTTCGTCATCGCTGTCATAAGCCGATTGGTATGCCGAATGGTCCAGTGGACGGACGGTTCCTTTTGCTGAGTCGAACCAGTACGAGCAAGGGTTCCAAGCGGACTTTTCGGTCACGGGGGTATGTTTTGAATCCGTTGTAGATTTCAATGTAGTGGTTGGGAGAGATGAAATTATTTTTGGCGGAGCTTCCGACGTATCAGGAGTTGATGCAGGAGTATGATTTTCAGAGTACGAACGCGTCCTGTGGTTTAATCTAGGTCTCGAAGACTTAGTCTTGTTGTAACGTATGCTGAGGCCGTCTTCGGACTCATGTTCATCTTCACTTTCATCGTGGCCTTCGTGTCCTACAGCAATGCATTGCTCCACCTCATGGTGGAATCGAACATTCTTCGTCGGCGTTGAAAGGCTTTGCTCCGAGCTACTCCTCGGGGAAACGAACCGGACGGCTTTCTTCGAGTCGTTTCGCGTGAGTTGCAACGATTCGGTTGGACACTCCTCTAGATCCTGTAAGGCAGTGGTAGCGGCTTGGTGCACCAGAGAAGACGTTGATATAGAGCGTTGGAGCAGTGTCTCAGACAAAGTTTTCTTCTTGAGAATTGGCCTTATGTGAGGAACTCTGTTGAGTGCAGTCTTGGACACAGTTGATACTGGGGCACCGGACGTATAGCAGAGATCCAGATCCTTTGCAATGGTCTGAAATGGCCCGTACAGCCAAGTGACATCGCGGTCCTTCATCCTGTGTAGATGTTAGTAAGTCACGTGACATGGGACAGGTGGTGTTCAACATACCAGTTGATGGATTCTGGGGTAATAGTCGTAAGGTTATTTCTTTCCTTACCCCAGATTCTCCACGCCGCATTCTCCAGCCGTTCTCGCTTGCTGTACTCCTTTCGCTTTGACTTTAGATGCTTCCAAGAGGACCAGATATCCTCCTCGGACCAGTCGTGTGACAGGTAATCTACGTGTCTCGATGGCACTTCGCTGATTGCCACATCATCCTCGGCGTGCTCAATGGCATCCGGAGAGCGAGATTCCTGTTCGCTAATGGGGCTTGATGAGGGGAGTGCAGAGAACTCTCTACATAATTCCGGAACGCCACCAGAATTGCCATTGGCGCCATCGTCATAAGAAGGAAATTCGATTTGGTCTTCGTCGCCGAATGAATCCTCAAAACCACCGAGAGACATTGTTGTCCGTGTCGAATGGGATCCAGCTACACTGGAGCGTTCGGCACTGAAATTGCTCTCGGTTTCGCTCCATTGCGAGGCGTCGGCGTCGCTGTCGAAATAGTCGTCAACGTCTTTCCGTTCCGTTGAGCACTCGGAGAAGGCCAAATGGTGCCCTGTCCTCCTCCCAGATTTCGGTGCTTTAAAAGACTTATACTCCATGACATCCTCCCAGGCGAAATGGATGTCCTGCGGCCTCGTATCGTCGTCCATGGTGAAAAGCAATATATGTTTTCTCTCCGTTTGCTTCTTCTCTCTTTCTTCTCAATCTTAAATTGTTGAGGAAGGGCCGTCACGTGCCACTTATAGTGCAAGGCTACCCCGGATCTGTCCTTGTTCCTGAATATCTCCTAATCTCGCCTCGGTCAATGCTCGTTCACGTCCACGCATCGCACAACAGCATGTCATGCCAGGCAAAGTTGTCGCGCAGGTGTATCGACGACGTCAGGTTTGTTGAACAGGAGTGAAGATGTGTGTTGCGAGTCGGAGCTGCGATAAAGACCTTCGGAGGTGTCGTTTCGAGTCAGCCCAAGATTTACTCGGAGGATTGCTGCTGAGAAGCTGTGCCGCCAGCACTCGCCGGCTGCGCATAACCCTGCCACCCCCTGGTGCGGTGATGCTCCCAGGATCTGGCTAATTCGCTAGTTATCGCGAATCCGGGGGGAAGGCCCATACATACGCTAGCTTTGCCCCGAGCGTAGCCTTATTCTGATACAAACTTTGCGATATTAAGTTGTATCGAACAGCCGGAAGTCCGGTCTCCAGATTTGTGGTGGCGTCTCGTCCCTGTTGTTCGAATTTCAAGCCTCGCAACTTCGCAAGGCGCTGGGCGGCCGTTGCGATCGTTCATCGCAACTGCTACAGGAAGGTGCAGGCCACCGAGGCACTCAGTCCTTTCTCAGATTACATTGATGTGCGGCCAAAATTGCCGAATCGCGAAGTCTTTTTCCATATGAGGAAGCTATATAGCCTCTTCCGGGCATCCATCCGGATTTCCAGAGTCGGGGTCGTGATTACTACCCCCACGCCACACCCCTGTTGCAACGTTTCTACCTTCCCAAGGTCCCAACTGCACGCGATATGCACATGTTATCAAATGCTGATCCCAAAGTGACAACCGACGATCGCAAAGTCTAGGTGCTCTTGCTCTGTTTTCTTCTGTTTCTTAAAATAGCAACAAGGTTCGGGATTCGGATTCGGACGTTCTGACAGCTGACGAATATGCGGGTCTGACAAGCAAGTGCTAACGTTAGATATAAGCAAGTGTCCGGAGTCAAGTGCTCGCTCGTAAGACGGCCAGCTCTTTTAATCCATCGTGAATAGTGTGTTCATTCGCAGGTACGTACAATAACTCTCATCGCTGTAGATAAATTTCTAGAGGCTCGCTGTTGTAGTGGCTTCCTGGAGTTGACAGCCGTGGGGCTACAAGTACCAAGCCGTATGACGCTGCGGATTGCTTTCCTTGTGGTACACTGCATCTATCCCGCCTGTCTGCCGCAAGAATTGTCTCCATTCACAGAACTTGGCGAGTAAACGGCCTTTCCACATCCGTCATCGGTTTTGATTGTGATAGGCCTGCCGGAGCCTCCCGCAGAGTCTTGTTCCGCTTCAGCTTCCAATCACACCCCCTGAGACTATATCTCGGTGACCGTGGATGGAATTTTCGGATGCCGAACGGCGGTTACACATGACATTGACATACTGGAGCTCTAGACGCTCAGTAGCTGGCCCTACTGCCTTTCCGCCCTGTGCTATGGTAAGAAAAAGGTCAAGTTGACTTTAGAACTGCCAATCATTCCGTAAGCGTAGCCAGGAATGAACACGGCAGGTGCCTAAACATTCACACGGATTTAATTGTCGATTAATTGTCGCGGTGAGGCATGACACAGAGTTTCAAGGTTGTCCTCAAAATGTTGTTTTTTTCGTCAGACCCTCGTTGTATTCACCATTCCCCTCCAAGTGGCTGCTGTATGTAACAATGGTACTATGTATCCAATGATAGTGATTCCCGTGAGTCTATGCCTTCATGATTTTCTAGGGGGTGCCAGCGCACCATTCCTCCCACTTCTGTAACGACGCCAATAATGGTACCGTCGTAAACTCCTCGACCAATTCTAGCGCAACCCGATTGTTACATGCAGTCTGCTTCAATGGAGCAATTTGCTGAAAGTATTCATCTTAGGAGCTAGCTGCTCCCCTTCGAGATGATCACATGTAACTCAATGTCTTTCAGGCCGAGGAGTACGAATTCTGGGCTGAGATCACAATACCCAACTCGCCAGACCCAGCTCCAGTAGTGTTCCGAGCAACTTTATCTTTGTCATCACCGCCCCATGTGGTCATCTAGAGGAGACACTCACTAACAGGCCAAGAGAAAATGTAGGATGTGTCCGATTGCGGAAAAAGTCGAACTCCGGCGAGCCTCACCGCAGTCATCCTATGGGGGGTTCGGGGTACCACGTTTGGTCTCGGGAGGCAGGAGCTGCTCATTTCGTTCTCCAGCCTGTTACTCCTTCATTTGGACTGATCTATCACTGCCGGACCGCACAGAATGTTGATGGCATATAGGCATCAAAGCCACAGACATCATAGTTCCAGGTAACACCGGTTCGGACTTCCTTCAGGCATGAGGATCACAATGCTGTGGCCGCTTCCTTCGATCGCTATCGACGACTTCATCGTGCCAGCATTAAATCTGAGCTTTGCTGATTTCTGGGGTAATTGAAATTTCCAGGTAGTATTTTCCTTACATTTGTCTCTATATATTAAATATGCTGTCATAGTATACCATTATGATGAAAAGCCACAAAGTAAGAGGTGGTGTCTCCGTCTGTAACTACAATCTTGCGGTCTTCATCTCACCGCGGAACAGCTACCCTGCTTTCTCCCACCCAGACTTTGCTTCTGCTATCATTTGGCTCTTTTTAAAACCCTTGCCTTACTGTCTTCTTCTTTCTTTCTTTCTTTCTCTCGGTATGATCAATATAATTTGGCACGCGCAGAAAACATATTTCCTTCACAGTCCCTCTTCTCGTAAATGTCCCCACTTTACGTTTGCTCAAAGCCTCAAATTAATTTTGATTCCAAACAAATTTCCTAAATTCGCGTTTCCCTAAGTCATCTCCTACCTGTTTCAATGTCTTGCAAAATGCATTTCTAGTTAAGAGACAAACCGGTCTTTAAGACTGGGTTCGGCTTCCCATCATACTTCACCTTTCTCATCCACTCCTCCAAAGTTTTAATCCTCCCCGGCATAACCTCATCCAACAACGCATAATCTCTACTCCACAACCCCGTATTCCCCGCACTCTCTCTAAAATCTGCCACCAGGGCCCAAAATGCCCCGCCGCCGTTCTCAATGTTGGATCCTCGTAGCCCGGCGAGCCCTGAGTTCCAATTTTTCCTGGCGGCATCCCATCCATGACAGCCTGGAGAGGGACCTCCTCATACCTCGCTTTGTTCCCCGTCACCGTTTCGAAAGCTGCAGCGATGTCCGATCCAGAGATATGTGCAATCGCCACTCCGAGGTGGAGACCAGCAGACAGCTTGGGGTGCTCGAACATCCACTGGGCATAAAGGCCGATTTCATCCAATGCCACAAGCGGCATGGCGCCCGTTTCCCCTAACGGGAGTCTGAAAACGAACGTCCCGTCCGCTTCTTTGACAGGTGCATTCATCGGTTCCCAGAGACGCTCGGCGTATGGGCCTGTGGCGAGCACGCTCCACGGCATGGGGGTAATTGGCATGGCTGCTAGATATTCTAAATTTCTTAGCTCTGATGTGGGGTTAGGAGTGAGAGGAAGAACTCACGAGCAACCTTCCCTTTCCCATCAACAAACGGCACGCGTCTACTGGGATCAAACCCGCCATTCTTACTCACATACGGCAGCCCACTATACAAAAAGTGCTTCACGCCCGCCCACCGCGCGATTTCGTACATTCTGATCCCCCAATATAGCTCATTTTTCTCGCCGACCGCGAAGCCATTCGTGTTAATGAATACTAGATCCACGCCTTCGAACGCGGACACGAGCGTGTCGTCGTCATAGCAGTCGCCTTCGATGAGCGTGATGTTGGGCAGGAGAGCGAGTTCCGCGGCGTGCGGTGAGGAGAGCGAGCGTGTTAGGAGCCGGACGGAGTAAGTGTTGGTTGAGGAGAAGACTTTGGCTACGGCGCTGTTCTGGGCGCCGGCTCCACCAAGAATGAGGAGGGTTGTTTTGGGGGAGGACATGTTTTTGATTTTGATTTTGATCTTGATCTTGATCTTGATCTTTTCTTGATCGTTGTGTGATGGTTCAGTATTTGTTGGAACGAAAAGTGTCTCCACAAAAGCGCGGCACACTCTTTTATATACCTCTCCCCCCAACCCATGTTACACCTTGCGCGGCTGGCCGTTTCGGACATAAGCTCTTTTGGGTTTGGGGTCCCGAGAGGATAGTAATCATACAGCGCTTGAAAATGAAATTTGAGGAGCATAAGCTTAGGTGCTCATCAATTGAGAAGTGAAATGCGCGTACGTACATAAGAATGCTTGATTTTTAAGTGGGGATTTGAAAGCAATATGCAGAAGGTCATGATTAGTGATAGGTGTAAACACTTCCTGCGAATGAGTGCAATTTGGGGTGCATAGATGAGAAATCAGGAGATGCAGGTAACTGAAGATAGTCATGGTTTCCTGCGAATTTGTTTCTCTTAAAACCTTGTTTTCGGTATGCAATCGGGGAAGTCTCGGCAAAGAAAGGGGGTAAGGTCACATGATAGGGGTTGGCGAACGTTCTCTTTTCTCCGGCAACGACGGCTGCTGGAATAGAAATTCAACGACACTTACTTAAATATCAGAGGGCTTTGCGGTAATAGAATTGTCGAATAATAGTTGAAGATACATTTATTAAGATATATATATGTACACGAAGTTAGAAACATACAAAAGAAACACGCGCTCCCCGTTCTCTTCTTATGCGCCTCTTTGCCTACCACTTTCATCTTCTTTTCAGCTCCCCTCCCCCGCCTGCTGCTTGCTATCATGTAGTTAGATAGAGGCATAATAGTCAACCAGAATATCAGCAGAGATCTTCTCCGCCATCCCATAGAAAATAGTCATAACGTGCGAAGAAACCTGAGTAGGAGGCGCAGACCCATCGATCACACGTAGGCCATCCACACCATAGACACGAGCAGAAGAGTCAAGAACTCCACCAAGCTCCTTGGCCATCATGGAGCACGAAGAGACGCCGTGGTAGTTTGCACGGAAGTTCTGCTCCACATAAGGCACCCATTCCTCGAGGGTCGCGTTGTAGGCGAGGGCCGCTGCGCCCGGAATTGCTTCTGCGACGAAGTACTGTTGCATGGCTCCGGTGTTTGAGATATCGCGCGCGAGTTTGGTGGCTGCTGCTTGCCCGAGAAGGTCGAGTCTGTTGTGGTTTTGGAGTCAGAAACGCCTAGTTGGGTAGGGGCTGGGCTGGGAACAATATCTCGGGAGGTTGATAGCATTTTGAAAGAAAGTCTGTGGCTTCGAAGAGGGGATCTTACTCATTAGCGAAGTATTGCGGGTTGTTCTTGGCAAGGTGAAGGTAGGAATCATTGGTGGCAATGTGGACATAACCCCGAGTAAACGGAATCAAGTTCCAAAGGTCGAAGTTGATGAAGCCATTGGTGTCCATAAAGAGTTCGGCATAGGCGACCTCGTCATCCACGAGCCAGTTGCGGTAGTTCTCATATTGGACTCTAAGGGCTGTGGCATTGTTGTGTCCACCACGGGCAACTGTCTCTTGAGCCCATTGGTCGAGCTTGGAGGAGTTTGTAAGAAGTTCGAGAGCTTGAGGGGCGTAAGTGCCGAAAGTTTCGTTGAAGGTGGAAAAGTATGCAGCTTGCCCCTGGCCGGCGCCTGCTGCAGTGATGTTTGAGCGGACAGTGGTGGTGGTCTGATCCTGGAAATTCTGTCCGACTGGGAGTTCAACAATCTGTTCCACACCAGCGGCATCAAGGACGGACTTCAAGCCAATTCCGGAGTATTGTAGAATCAGAGGAGAAACTGAAGAGCCGGCTGAGACAAGAACCTCGTGGTTTGCGTAGACTTCAAAGTTGAGATCTCTGTGTGTTCCAAATTGAACGCCATAGGTCTGATGTTTCAAGTTAGCAGTGAATGTCCGGCAAATGGAAATGCTTGTTGACGAAGGCAACTTAAATCAACCCAAGGGGTAACATACTGCCGGTGTAGCCGTTGTTGTGTTGAGGAGAACCTTTCCAACACGCTGACCAACAAGAACGTGGCGGTTTGGACGCTGATAGTTAGGAAGTAACCATTCTCGAGCTGCATCTGACCTAATCTGGTCGGCCGACACACTGTTGGGGAACATGGAAACACCGTGGGGGTCGCCACAGTTGAGGTCTTTCCGAGTTGGAACGCCTTGCTCTTCAACGGTGCTCATCAGCGCTTTCATCAAAGGAGAATATGCTGCCCCTGTATCACGAGGACCGACATTGACCGAGCCATTGGTTCCATGGCAGCTAGGATCAAAGAAGTGGCCAGCATCAATGTTGGGTCTGATCGGGTTGACGTGCGTTCTCGGCAAGGCCCATGTAGTAAGTTAAGTTGTCCCAGTTCCAGCCAGCATTTCCGAGGACGGTTTCCCACGAGTCCAATTGAGCTTTGTGGGGGCGCGTCCACGTACCACCGTTGACAAGCGTAGAGCCTCCAAGACCATGTCCAGACCTGACAGTTTGTGACCGACCATTGATAGTCTGGGTTTCAGTCTCATACGCCCAGTCTACCGCGCTGGTGAAGATTTGGCCGTAGTCATTCAGGTCATTGATTATGGGACCAAGATCGGACTCATAGAAACCGCTCTCAATCACTAGGACGGAGATATTGGCTACTTCTGAGAGACGTGCTGCGGCAGTAAGTCCAGTAAGACCACCACCGGCGATGATATAGCTGTACCGACCAAGTTAGAATTTGTTCTCTAAGGATTGTTCCATTCAGGGGGGATTTGGGTGGGGGGGAATTGAAAAGTACTGACTCGAAGAATTTATCAGCGACATCGGCTGGATCAGTAATGAGACTGCTCTTCAAGTCAATCTCTTGATATGGAAGTGCAAGAGCATTACCCAACAAAAGGCTTACTCCGAGAAAAAGTACCGAGGAACTCATAGTAGACTAAATGATAATGAGATACAAGTTTGCTAATGAGTGTAGAGGTTGCCGAGACAAGAACAGCAGCCGGACTTGATATTGATATAAGAAAGCTTTTCATCAGATTCAAGAGAAGAGTTCGGAAAGCTATCGATAAAATCCATACAAAGCCTCGAAGACCCACGAGCATACCCGCCGTATGGAGACAATCACCGACAGTGGGAGTATCCTGATAGGTTTGAATTCTGCTCTACGCTTTTTTGAAAGGGCCGATAATGACTTGCAGCTTAACAATTTTTTAGACTGCGCAACGGTTCCCCGTTTCGCGGTTCGGAGGCTTAGCTGCCCGCCCCGTGGGGGCCCGTAAACGGGGCGGGTATTTTTATATCAGCAGATCCGACCCGCACAGGTTTAGAACCGCCCCAACGGGCCTAAAAATAACCGTAAAGCACGTGCCGATCAGGTGGTTTCAAAATTTCGTGACAAATCGGGCTTAGCTCGGCTTTTCAGCCATTAAAAGCTAGCGGCCGCAATACTGCAGCCCATGCTGCAGCCCATGCAGTATAAGCACAGACTTAATAAATGCTTCGGTAATGCGCTAGCATAACGAAACTACAACGAAAAAAAGATATTATTATAAATTTAAACAATTTAGCAAAATTTCACTTCTGGAGCTGCTTTTAATAAATTATACTTATGCTAGCGCATGTGCATGTATATGCAGCAGCGCATAAGCACTTAAACAATTAATGCCTAATAATTGCGAGGCACACATGCGCATGCATGGGCCATATTTCGGCTGCTTTATTACTTAAGCAATTTAGTTATATATAAGGTCTTGTTAATCACATGTAAAGTCTTACAGTTCCAACAGGTAGGCCCGCGGTTCAGCCCAATCAAAAGGCCCGAACCGTACGGGTCCGGACTTATAAAAATCCGCCCTATTTGGAATAATTTAAGAACCGGCCCGCGGGTACCCGCGAACCGCGGGTACCCATTGCGCAGTCTACAATTTTTTTAAATTGGAGTCTTGAAAATCAAGCTCTTCCGATTAAGTGGTTCCAGTCATGATGATGGACACAAATGTAATGCAAATCGATGAACACGGGGTGACTTGCGTAGAGTGACAGTAGGGTCGAGTCGGGGAGGGTATCAACGGAGGCTACCCTAGTCTATTGCTGGGTAGAGTAGGGTAGCCCCATAAGATACCCATAGGGTAAGAAATACCCTGTCACGTGTAGCTCAAAATGAGCTTTTCTATGTATTTTAGGCTTATACTAGCGCGTTTTAGGCGTTTATAAACTTTATTTAGCTTCTAAGAGCTATTGAAATATTTATCTACTATTTTACAAGCTAGTAGAAGGATTATTCAAGCTAGCTAATAGGATGCGTAGAAGCCCATTTTGAGCTTTATTTGGAGTCTTATTTGAGCCGTATCCCAGATTCTCAAAATTTCCCCTCCGAGGGAGCGAGATCATACCGAGATTATTAGATCCACTTAGCTGTACTTAGATCCAGCTTTGATCCGGGACCCACGGGGGCCGTGCTAGGGCAAAGTCATGTGATTCACCCCCCTTACCCAATGGGTCTGATGTTTTGAACCTTACCCTAGGTGGGTATTAGATTCTCCTATCTTACCCTACCCAACCCATACTGGACTCTACCCTAAGTACTCTGCAGGGTGCCCGGACCCTACGGTCGCTCTGGGCTTGGGAAACCACTCGGATCCTAATTTGTACCACACGTGTGTGTGAACGCATAGGATTTCTATCTCAACAACGACTTCGGGCCTTCTTTTAGTTCTCAGCGGTCTCTAAGGCGCAGTTGGCGACTCGAAATGGTTACACTGTCAGGTCTAAGCAATTGCCTACTGAATATAGGGGCTGGGCAATCCTTCGCGACCTTAGATGGGTCCACAAACAACGAAGAAATAGAACCTGCTTACTAACTCCTGAGTCGTGATATTCTAGATCACGTTTCTTTTTTGGTTGGTTAAAGCATAATACGCGACGAAGACCTGCTAACAGAGCCACCCTGCCGCGTGTCTGTGGAGTCTATATCCAGTGCCATGAATCGCTCTTAAGATCAGTGGCCGTATTAGTGACGGCAATTCATCACAGAGTGGATGTATCAAAATGCCACTAACCGGGTCAGAGTTGTTCGAGAAGAGTAGAGCAAAATGACATATCACATACCAGCCATTTAGTATTCGTTTCAATGCACATTTCGCGGAGAATAAAAACTTTGATTGTCCTGTAAAACGATGAAATGGCCCACATAGAACGGTTCCGAGATACTACCTGCATGCTCGCACCACAGGCCACCCAATTTTGCTCTCAAGGCCCGCCGAGAAGTCTGTGCTTGATGTCCGAGGACGGCGCCAGGACCCGTATAGTATCAAGAGAGCGGCGGGCTGCGGCGGCCAACCCCGTCAATGCCTATAAACTGGAGAATCAACATTTTAAAGAATCAGCGCAGGTGGGAAGTGGGTGATACCAAGCCCACGGGTCGAAACGAGTAGTTTCCCGGGTCGCTTCACGGAAATATTAAAGAAAACAGGGGTGCAATTGATACTGTCGCGGAATAACCCATGGATGAAAAAATGCGAGGGGCGCTGTGCCCAAGGCTTGGATGGATACAATTCACCGAGATCCTTCAAAGAACGCTTCTTGAAACCTTTCTCGGTAGTACTTGACCTGCCATGAGTTTCAGGAACAAGTACAAGGTTCAGAAATGGGGTTGAAGTCTAACCATGCTTGGTATGTTCTCCTGAGTATCCCTAAAATGCCCTCAAGTGGGGGTTTTTACGAATCCACGAGCGTTCTGTTATGTCAACATGAAATTGCTGCTTTCATCTTGTCTGTATCTCAGCCCTGAACTTTTTTCATAACCCAAAGATTAATTTTTAATATTCATCCTCAACATGCGCATTGCACCAGTACATCTTGAGAGCATAGCTTCGGCTACAACTCTTTATGTCTCCTCCTGCAGCGGTACAATCACGTCTTAAACCTATCATCTTCTGTCAATGGTTCCTAAGAACTTGAGAAGACATCTGTCAACGATGGCTCTGGCCCCTCTCCCTCGTGGCTCACACTCAACGAAAACAAAAAGATACTTTACGGCTTGGATGAGAATCTTAGCGGAGGCAATGGATCAATAGCATCGTACAGCACCTCATCATCGGGCTTGTTAGCTCAACTTGACTTCCATTTCACAATACCTGGACCGGTCAGCTCCACCCTTTATAATGGCGGAAGAGAGCAAACAGTTGCTCATTAGTGCGTTCTGAAACATTTTTCCGTGTATCCCAGATCAAACTAATTGGTGATGAGATTTGACAATACAATGTTTTCTTGAAAAGGAACAACGTTCAATTTGAATGCTTCTCTTATCCCCGCCAACAATCATCCTTCAGTGAGTGACCTTCAACGGCCAAATCCTAACTTTACCGAACCCCCCTTCCATCACCTCTTCCAGACTCGCTGCGCGCATCCAACGCTTGCAATGAATGCAAGGAGGGTTGTACTTCATCTTAGTGCTGACTCTGTACTCACACCCTTCGCAGATCCAAGGGAATAAGTCTGCTTCGAACATCTTCGCTGTCTCTGGGTTCTCAGCCATTTTTAAGTTGTTCTTTGGAGGGACGAGGTAAGTCGGTGTGACGGTGTCCTTGGGCCTTGATCTTGGGAATTTGAGGCTGGAAATCTTGGTTGGTTGCATCAACTATCTTGAACGCGCAAAATATTTAATGAACTCGCTTGGAATTATATTCGAATAACTTGAGGTTGTATAATTATTATTCGGAAGCAGACGTGCCTCACAACGTGTGCATTGTGAATCACAGCTTATTAGGACTCACACAATAACATACACTAAACGTCAGACTCTACAACGAGATTAACACTAGTGACACATGAATCATACGATAGATAGAGAGGGTGTCTCTTAAGATCGTTGAGACTGGTCAGGTGACCAATCCCCCTTTCTTTCCCGAGATTTTCTCCACGTCATACTCAAAGGATGGACCTCAAGACCCCCCAAGCCCCAAGCAATCGCAACTATACAAGTTCACCCCAGACTTTATGGTCATGCTGTCTATCTTAAAATCCAAGTCTCCCAACACAATATACCTCTCCATAGCCCCATCCAAGAAGCCACATCGCGGGGTTCAGGAAAGTGAGACCAAAAAGTATAATGTTCTAGGCGAGTAGAACTTCTGTAATTAAAAAATACTATATAGCGTAACTTGTTCAGAAAATAGTGGTATATCTATCGCATCGACAGGCCTACGCCATCCCGCACCGTGAGTGCTTCTTGGGGGGTACTTTGGGGCTGTGCTCCGATTTAATATCTCGGAGGCGTCAGAAGAGGCATCAAATAAATGGATAACTAAGAGATTAGCATGTTATATTGAACAAATAGTTAAGTAGCTGAGGCTTACGAGAACTTAAATATTATAAGTCCACTAGCGCTAAGCTAGCCCGATCACGTGTACACCCCTGTGCAACACGTAAGACTCGAGACCGGGACGGATTGCCGCAACTCCGACGACCCCTTCGTTCACCCTCAAAGTCACTGCAATGCATCGAGTGCTTGGCGTTGCGGCCGAATTTTTGATATGAGGTATTCATACTGCTATTGCAATTAAATGGCTGGAAGACTAGCTACGAGGTCAAAGACTGGTCCGTTCCTTTTCCCCTTCTGAGCAGCTTCAGGATGCTGAAAATAACTCTCTGCAGGCTGTTTGACGTGCAGGTATTCACTCTTGGCCTCTTGCTGTGGCTTTGCCAGTCTTACAATACTTTTAGGAAACGTAAATTAAAATGTGACGAGGTTCGTCCCACTTGGTGAGTCAACTTCTCGGAGGAAAATTGCTTCTTCTGGCTATTTTACTCGGAGTTGAAACATTTCTACTCCTAAGACATTTGCTCCTAATTTACTCCTATTCTACTCCTTGCTATTCCTAAAGAAGCAATACTGACTCCGAGATGTTGACCCGCAGTACAAAATGTGATGCCCAACGTTTCCCTTGCGACTGGCCGATAGAAGTTCGGGCCCCCCAAAATGGCAACGAGGCTCAAGCACAGCAAAGCCGTCATCGGACTGCAAAATGCGACCCTTTGAACGGTGTTGACAAGGCGGATATCACTCCCCTCAACAATATTCACGTATTTCCACGAGGAAGATCCTTTCAGTGTGCGAACTCCCTCACTCTTACGATACCAGACCTCCGGGCTCTCAACTACTTTTCGTCCTCCACTATCTATGGTTTGTACGGTTTCGGCCAATGGAGCACCCTCCAATACATCACCCAGGAAATTGCCCCTTCTAGTAGCGGTGTCATGAGTATGATGCTTGCGCTTAGCACGAGCGAGATACACCGCAAAGGTTCCAACAATGTACCTGACACTGGGAAGCCAAAAGTCGATCTTGGTCTTTATCATTATAATATGGCGCTCAAATACCTTCATGGCTGCCTGACCAAAAATCCAGGAACGGGAAATGATTCAGACGAAGTGAAACTTGAAGCTATATTAGCTGCAATCTTTCTGATGATTCATTATGAAAATCAGTTCCTGACTTCCGAGCGTCGTGTCAAGGCTCATCTCGAAGGCTTATGGGCTTTGATTAGTACCCATCCTTTGTTTCAAAAACGCCTTGGAGATGGTAACATGCTTCAAAATCCTTCAGCCACCGCCACTGATCCAAGTTATGTCCTATGTTGCCACGTCCTCGTCTGGCTGTTGTCTGTTTCTCCACACTGAGTCGACCATTCAGGTTCCACGCTAATGTCGCTATAGGCATGCCGATATAATGGCAACAAGTGCTGGATCATCGACGTCGCTATTGAATCGATTGTATAACTCGGGCCGTTCAGTTCTTCAGCCTCATTGTATCTACAAAACGGCGCGCATCGGAATATGCAAAGCTTGGGGTAAAAGGGCGCCGCCAAGCCAAGTACTCTTCGAGATGACGATTCAGCGACCCCTGGAACTTGCCCATCAGTTGATGTCCATTCGTTTCAATATCTGGGACTTGAAAGCACAGCAAAGGAGTGGGATCCTCAATAACTGTGACACAAGCTCATTACTGGATGAGCTCCTGAATCTGGGAGACGTAAGTCCTTACATTATGCCATCATTTCCTTGCTGACACCACCATCTAGGAATACTCCGATGTCTTACAAGTGGCCGAATCGATGGATACAATGCCATGGACTCAGACCATGGAGACTATAAATCGGGTAGTATCAGGCTATTGGACATGTATTCTTTTCTACCGCCGCATGCTTGGCGAACCAGGACCTCAAGACGGCTTTCATCGTGACGCGGCAAGCAAAGTAACAAACTTGCTACTTACTCACCATAAGAATGACAGCAAAAGACTACATCACGGACGCCTGGTATGGACGACTTTCATCGCCGCCATTGAAAGTCACGATCCCGTCGACAGAAGCTGGCTTTTGGAGAGGCTAAAGAATGGCCGGGGTATCTCAGTAGAGAGCGAGTGGGCGTGTGCTACAGCAGAGGATATAACGATGCTACAGTCTGCGCCCGGTATCCCGTGGGTTGACTTGGCTGGTTATATGCAAGCTCACGACCAGTGATTGAAGTTGGTTTAAGTCCTTGACTCGAGGTAAAGTACTGACCAGCGTACTTGACTGACGCAAAACGATGGCTCATAGAAATAAAGTATGGCACAGGTCAGCCTCTCCTTTCCCCCCCTGATATTCTTGCCTGATCGTAGGCTCTACGAGGCAAATAGAACTCGAGAATAGAGTCACGTGACCAAGCGATGTATCCAACTGCTTCGTACCCAGACTCCAAACATTAATCCGAGAAAAGGGCGCCCTCGTCGCGATGTAATGATTGGTCTGATTTGCACGTTTAAGGCTTGCCGAAAAAAGAAATTCAAAAGTCAAAACCTGGCATCCGGAGATACTCCCTATTCACGCCTCAGTTGATTTATAATGTGGCTGTGCAGATGTGGCGTTCTCTCGACTTCCACACCATTCCCTTCCAGACGAGATACTTCTAAAGCCATCGAGCAACTTCTCGTCAGCTCTTGATTTATCATTTGGATGGCGTCTCCAACGATGCCTATAGGTAAGTTATGGGTATATAATGCCAGCGTAGAACAGTTGGAAACTTTCCTTTCATCATTCAGAAACACACTCAGATCTCAGACCAAGCCTCACAGTTTTCAAACATTCCATCACCACAGTTCATACTTCCTCAACAAAGCACAAGCAAAATGCCTTTCTTCCCTCAATCATATCTTTCTCCCGAGGCTGGTCTCTTCCAGATCCTCTCAGAACTCGACCAACCTCAGCAAAAGGCTTGCGTCCGTCGCCACACTCCTCGCACCTTCACGCCCAACTTCGATGTCACTGAGGTAGCCCAAGCCTACGAGCTCTTTGGCGAAGTCCCAGGTCTCGAGCAACAAGATCTTTCCATCGAGTTTGCAGACGCCCAAACCCTGATCATCAAGGGAAAGACCGAGCGTGGAGTCAGCGCCGCCACTCCAGCTGCAGAAACCACCCAAGCCGAAACCTCTGAAACCTCTTCAGAGAAGTCGCACGTTGCTACTGTCGAAGACGCTGAATACGACGAAGCCGATACTCCTCTCGCCACACCCGCGAGCACAGTTACCGCCACCGAGTCCCCAGCTGCCGAGCAAAAACAGCCAGAAGCACCCAAAGCCAAGTACTGGGTCGCCGAGCGTAGAGTCGGAACCTTCGAGCGCAGCTTCTCTTTCTCGCAGAGAATAGAGCAAGATGCTGTTCAGGCCAGCTTGAAGAATGGTATTCTTCATGTGGTCGTGCCCAAGTCGCAACGAACGAAGAAGGTGGCTGTCAGTGTTAACTAAACCACCTGTTGAATTTGAAATCTTGTCATGATAATGGCCTACTTGCATTGCAAGGAGTTTGGAACTACATAGCGGAACTATAATATAATTGTCTTTTACCTGAAATATGATGCAACTTTCTACGTGACTTGCCAGTAACTGGAGAGATAGATGCTTTCAGAGCCCTTCTTTATAAATAGGAAACTATAGAGATGCGAAAATTGCGCTGGAAAACTAATTACATTACCTTCCATTTCTGAAGTGCCACATTAAGCGGTATCGGTGCCTACATTTGGAAGCAAGAGTGAAATATTTGGGTGGTGGTCATGTGACTCATGAGTGAATCAATTCAACCTCTTGTGGCGTTTTATTTTTTTCCAGGTGGCACTTGCCAATTCATGGCAAGCGCCTCTCGTACTCGAGAAAAGTTCCCGAAAGCACATCTCCAAAGGCCGTCGTAAGAAACGTGTCGTTTACTGAATCTCCGTTGAGGTTGCCTAAAGGGGTAACGCTAAATTCGAGATCCTGATCCTATTCATTTCCACACCTTGTGTCTAAAATTCATTCCAGAATAAAAAGAAGTATATACATGCTTGCGAAAAACGCTTTAAAATACACTTACAATGAAGCGCACTAACACTACCACTTTGACTACCTTCGTCCGGTCCACGGCGACCATGAGTTTCTCATCTCCCCCTGGATCATCATCCATCACCACCATCACACTCCCACCCCACTCTCCCTGGACATCCGGCCTTCACTGGCACGAATCACATACCGAATTCCTGCGAGTCATTTCCGGCCGCGCCTGGGTCTCCGTCAGCGGTATTTCACGAATAGTGTCCGCTTCAGATGGCGAGCTCGTTGTCCCCAAATTCGCGAGACACGAGTGGCGGCGAGCAGCAGTCGGGGACGGATCTGCCTTCCAGGAGCGTTGGAATGACGAGGAATTAGTTGTTGAGGAATGGACTGATCCTTTTGATGGGGAGAAAGAGGTCTTCTTTCGGAACTTGAACTCGGTCATTCTTGATACGGTTGCACAGCCGGCTTGGTGGATGGAGTGGTGGCTTTCATTGCAGCTGTTTGTCGTTTTTTCAGAGGCTGATAACTATCCTGTTTTTTGGCTCCATGAGAATGAGAGGATTCAGTACTTGCTTACGCATGCTGTGCTTTTGGTAGCACGAGTGGTGGGAAGAGTGGTGGGAGCACGGGGGTCATATGAGGAGTATACACCAACGGAACTCGCTAGGAAAAGTCGGTGATAGGCAACGTTATTTACCTGCCATTCTCTGATGCCGAAAAAACAATACTCAAAAAGAGCGAGTGTGTCAAATACTGTTGCCTGTATCTAGGCTGTGGATTCCTATGGCTTTAAGGCGCTAGTTATGCACCTCCGACAGGGTTCCGACCACAGCCAGCATCCGACATCTCAGCTGAACATCCTTTAGATTTCTTCGGAATGGTTCCTCTCAATTATTTTTCAGAGCTTGACAGCTATGGCGGGTAGTGAGTTTGACAACGAGCCCCTCTACGAGCCTCTCGACACAATTCGCCTCCTCAGACTACCCTGGGGTAAAGATGCAACGAAATTTGACGGCTATCTCGAGTCCTTCGCCCTCAACTCGCCGAACTGCCCAGATTTTGTAGCCTTGTCCTATACATGGGGTCATTCTATCCACCCTAAACCCATCAATCTCAATGGCCACAAATACGATGTTCTTGCTTGTCTCTATCCATTTCTGAAGCTTGCTCCCAATCTTCCCGAGTTCTCATCTGATACTTGGTGGTGGATCGACTCTATCTGTATCAACCAGAAAGATGAAAACGAAAAGAGTTCACAAATGGTAATCATGGGCAAGATCTACCAGAGGGCGTGCAGGACGGTAGTCTGGCTGGGCGAGGAAGTCGATGCGAATTGTGGGGAAGAGTCGAGAGACTGCACACACTCTATTAAGAGCTTATACCGGCTTTGTGACGAAATGGATAAGGTCACCTTCAAAGGCGGGTCTTTCGACAGAGAAAAGTTGCAGAAATTGAGAGAGCCAGAGAGCGGGATGGACTGGAAATCAGTCGAGCGGCTGTTGGTGAGGCCCTGGTGGCGTCGAGTATGGACGCTACAAGAATTCCTGATTAGCGATCATCTGAGGTTCTACTGTGGTAGAAAGAGTATCTCCCGGAAGAATCTTCACGATGCTATCTATTCCGCGTGGGCTTGTAGAGCGTGGGATGATATGCTCATGAGTAAGAAGGCTTTCTACGCAGGCTGGAATAGACGCCGGATGAACCAATGGTACGAGAAACGGAACCATGAGATTGGCCTCATTGCGATGATGGCCTATGTGGGCGACTGTGGAGCGACCGACGAGAGGGACCGTGTCTACTCACTTCTTGGGGTGGCCAAAGATTCGAATCTGGTCGGTCAACTTGACCCTGCGTCCAGCGTTGAGTACGTTTACACTGCACTCGTCAAGTCTTTCATCGCGAAGTATAACGTCTTGGACATCATTTGCTATGCCCATGTTTTCAGCTATCATGCCAGAGGATCGAATGCAAAAATAAGCCTTCCGTCCTGGATCCCGGATTGGAGGGCTCCTGTCGAGGGAAAAGTCATCCCAGTCATGGCGAGTCAGGGCTCAATATCTGGCACGGGAAACTTTCGTCCCGCGTGGGTTCGTAAGTCTGAAGCAACTTACAAAGCCTCCAAAGATCGACGTCCAGTATTTGAAATATCAAAAGACAGCAAATTGTTGACCTGTAACGGCGTGATCATTGACACAATCGATGGCCTAGTGAGATCGAACCACACCGATGCCGGCAAAATCACCGACCAGAAAGCCGAGCTGCCTCTTGAACAATCAACTTCAGAGCATAATCTCCGATTGGATTGGACTTCGAATTTCACTTCGGAGCTTATGGAGACTATCTCGCGGTGCCTGGCTTTGGATAGAGCGGACCGATATCTGGGAGAGTACATAACCCCGGGCTTCTTCCGAGACGACTTTAAGAAAGCTTGCAAGGCATACTTCGATGATCCTTCTAGGAGGAACATTCCCATTTGGTTTGGAGGGTGGCTCAAGAGAAGCAAGTCGCTCCGCATAAGAGGCCGGACATTGGAAGAACACTGTCGACAGGGGAGCTCAAACGCTTCTGTGCCCAGAAAAAGTGATTATGATGGAGGAACTCTCAAGCAGTTCTATGGAAGAGTTGAAGATACTGTAGTGGAGATGGCGAGACGCCTCACAATTACGGAGAAGGGGTACCTCGGCATGGCTGCTTGCCGGGCGAGAAAGGGCGATTCGGTCTGCGTGTTATATGGATGTAACATTCCTGTGTTATTGCGAAAGAAGGCAGCAGCCTTTGAGTTTATCGGAGAGTGCTATCTTGAGGGATTTATGAACGGGAAAGCGCTCGACAAAGACACCGATCTTACCGAAGTCCAGTTTCGTATCGCGTGAAATTTGGATCCATAGCACCACTGTAAAGGAAGCTTATTTAAATTTAAGACTACAAAAATCCCCTCCCGATGTGAAGACTCCACAAGACTATGTGCTCCAGAGATTGATCCGGAATATCAGCCAAAACCAGCATCTTTCACTCGACCTCTATACAAAGTGAATAGTACCACCACCAGTTGTGACATTTGCCACTCTCATCCCTCGTACTAGGGGGTCACCACAAGACCCACTAATGGTGTAGTGGAATGCTATCTTGTTGCCATGCATGTTCAAATCCGCACCGCCAGGAGAGTTTCCCACTCCGGTTTTAGAGACAGCGAGCGGTGCGTTAGGAGCCTGAGCCTTGGTAAAGGTGTTCTGCAGCAAAGTCGAGGTGGCATATGAGATATCGTAAGTATCATCGCAATAGCAGCCACTGCTAAAGCTTAGATAATACATACCGTCCACGAGCCTCAAGCTGGGGGCCTCGATGTAAGGCCCATCTGCACCATTCGGATCGCGGTTGAGGATTTGAAATGGGTCGCCGTCAGGGGTTATGCCATCAGACTGCAGCTTCTGGAGCATGATAGGTGTTGCATGTGAGCCGTCGCCGTTGCCGCAATTTCCTCCTCCGCCGAGGTTGTTGCCATCTACCTTGTACACAACGTAACGCGTGCCGTCGGTGTCTTTGAAGCCGGCGGGATCAATGGCTCCTCCGCCCGAGAAGGGACAGCCAAAGAGCGTGTCTGCGAGAGGAACAAAAGGACCCGCTGCACTTGTTCCTTTCGCTACCCCGACACAATGAGAGGCTTTACCTCCCGGTGGGTTGGCGGCAAGTCCTGCGAAATACATGATATAGGTTCCGTCTCCCTAGAATTGTGTTAGTGGACATGTTTCTTATGATTTCTGCAGATGGGAGTCATACCATATCAACAACATCAGGGGCCCAAGTCTGGGGATTGCCTTGATCTAACCATGTTGCTGCACTGATGTCTGGCATAGCATCACCTGCCACTGTCCACGGCCCTTCGAAGGCTGGTGCGGTTGCCATCTGGATATTTTTGTCTACAAATACAGATAGTTATTAGTAACTGGTCAAAATTACGTGCGGCTGAAGATCGTCCAACATTTTCGAAGCTGGTAAAGGCTTGTGGGCTAAGAAAATGAATCGCATACTGTTTGAACTTGTGGCATAGGCATACCACGTGCTTCCTTGCAGGAGAATTGCAGGATCAGGAAAGTCAACGTCTATAACATTGATACCAGGAGAAGCGCGTCTCATTCAAGAGCTCCCAGAAGCGGAATATTGGAACAGTACAGAGCCCAAAAGGGCATAATAAGAGGAGCGCCACATGACAGATGGAGTTGAAGTGGATTGAAAATTATAAAAGTTTCTTCAGGAAAACCTGGTGGTTACATATATACATAAAGTTTCGTACAGTTCACTGTCTTTAAGTAGGCTTCGAACCTAAGAGGTTGCCCTCAACTCCCACTGCCGCTTGGCAGATCGACGCACGGTACTCGATTCTTGAAGGATCCAGCTGCGCAGTACGCACCAGCCTACCGCATTCTACCTACCGTGTAGTCAATCTCCGGGAGTAATGCACAGCATACCAACCCTAGACTCCAAATTTAAAATCAACCTTACGGACAGAAAGAGGCTAAAAATAAAGTTTAAGTATAGATCTGACAGGATGATGCTGCGATGTTGCGGGGATCGGCAGCGAGCCAACGCAATGGGAATGCACCTGCGGATTTACGTAAAGAGATTGAACACTCGTGATGTCTCGAAGGCTGCCTTCTAACTTTAAACGGAACGCTCACGCTGTAGAAACGAAACGACACTTGTTCTTATGAAGAAGGACGAGATTGTCTCTCAGCGCTCACCGATTCACGGTAATCAAACGAAATCACAAAAACATATTCTGACGGCTTTCAAAATCTGTGGGAGGGTATCGATATTCGATAGTAGAGGTAGCCAGAGCGCCATCCCTCTGGCATGCATGATGCGTGCGGCATGAGAACGAAAGGCCTTTGAACTTCCGAGTTTTGGTGGCTAATACGAGTGCCCCAGTCGAACAAGATACGAGAAAGGTAGGTCGTTGTGGTCGCCGTCGTCGCGGTCGTGGAAAATAACACCTCGCCAGCTGTGCTTAGTCATCCAAGATCCCCCACCCCACTTCATCCGCAACTTCACCGAACTTGAAGCTATTGAACATTTTGTGAAAACTGCTTTTAATCCTCAACTCATTGGATCCTCTGGCTGGAGCCGCACTTGATATTCAATTCTATGTATTTTCCCCCATCAATGCTTCTCACAGCTAGGTCATTGTTCTGGCGCTTGAGACTCTTGGTACAGCTTCAATGAGATATCAGTTCTTCCATTGATTCATATGCTGCTGTTGAGCAGCTTCACAGCATACCTTTAAATCACCGACAAGGGTGTGCGTGCCTACATTTTCTAGCCACAGCGTCACACAGCATCTCGTTCTTTACCCCGCAGCTTCTAAATTGCCAGGCGAGCAAATCAGCCCCTACAACAATGCCTGACCTCGCAGCAAACGAAAAGGCTGCACCAGAGCCGCTCTCCTCTCAGGGGCTACGAGCCTCCTTCACTCCGGAGCAGGATAAGGCTTACGACGAGTTCCTGGCCCAAGTCAAAAAAGATGGACTTCTGGAGGATCCGTTAGGGCTTGAAGACCACGAGTGCCGAGATGGAATACATGACGAGGCTACGTTGTTGTAAGTTTGGCTACCCTAGGCTTCGGAACATATACAGACAATGGTGGCAGTCGATTTTTTACCGCCCGTGGCTGTGACGCTGCAAAAGCACACGCACTCTTCAAAGAAGCAATCCAGGCGAGGAAAGCAAACGAAATGGCCGAGTTCTATAAGAATTTAGACATTGAGCTTCACCAAGAGACCCGACTACTGGTATGCAGTCTTACCAGCCCCTGAACTTCTCAGCTGACGGCTCTTAGTACCCATACTGGATTGGCCGCCGAGACAAACGCGGTATCCCTATATATATTATAGACATCTCCCTGCTGAACGCAAAGACCGTTGCTGCTCACAAGAAGACTTCCAATACCATGTCAGATCCTCAAAAGACGCCAGATTCTCCGGCTATGGCACCAGGTCATGTCCGAAGGTCGTATGCGATGCACGATCACTTGACAAGATTTGTGATGCCGCTCTGCTCTGCCGCCAAGGATCGACCGAACCCAGAGATCCCCATCACGAAGCAATTCCTCATTGCCGACCTCAACGGCCTTGGAATCTCATCCGCGTGGAAGTTGCGAGATTGGGCGCAGGATATGGGCCAGCTTTTGGCGGGGAACTACCCGGAGGTTCTAGATCAAGCATTTGTAAGTCGACCTGCGAAGCATTTATCTCTATCTGGTATTAGCTATGGAAGCTGATGTAAACCGCTTTAGATCGTAGGAGCTCCGTCTTACTTTGGGGTGATTTGGAGTTGGGTGAAGCTGTTGCTTGATCCTTCGACTGCTTCGAAAGTACGGGTATTGGCTCCAAACGAAATCCTGCCTACGCTGGAGGAGTTTATAGATATAGAGAATATACCAGAGAAATACGGCGGGAAACTACCGACAACTGCTGGGATGATGCCAACTCTGGACAAAGAGATAATCGACCTGCTTGGTTGGGCACCGGAGTCAGAGAAGTCACTCCCCGCAGGACCTCTTCACTGGATAAAGGGCGCCAATGGTTCGAAGACTGCAGTTGCTGTTGGGATGGTCAAGGGGGAGAAACGATGCTCGGAATTCGCCACTCTTCAATGATTTGTTCGGACATAGACGTTTGACCGAAAGACATCCTCGAAATTAGATTATAGATCATTATAAATGAGGTCAAGCATTAGATTAAAACGCCTGCCTTCGTGCCAACAAAATCGTCTTGACCTATTCATGAATTCAGCACGTGATCTTCACCGGAATCATCCAAAAGTTTACGAAACATTTTGCCGCCGCCCTCTTCTATTTGCAAACCTTCAAGAATGCGCGGTATCATATTCCAACCACCTCATACAGGCAAGGCCTTTTCAACGTCTGCCATACTCAGCAGACCTATTAGCCCTGCCGACATCAATCCAGCCTCTTGAGGAGTGCACTTGTAAATAGCGTGCAAAGTTGTTCGGCATCAAGATGTACGTTTCCAGAGATAGAGGTCTTGATCTCAAGGGATCATATAGCGCATACCATGTACTGCAATGACCCTTTTAGTCATAGGTATATGTTTTTGTATTGTCTTATTCCAATTACCACATTATTCGGTATGCCTCAAGTAATGCTTCGCTAGTGGCGGGTTTGACCTCATCCTTCACTACACAGCCTTCTTCACAGCCTTGTTATCTTGGCTTGTCATTTTCATCAGGCAGCGGCTGACCATAAGTATGTATAAGACGCTCCTCAAGCTTTATGCCAAATACTGACCATCAGAAGCCAATAAATACAACTGCCTCTCGATCCCCGCTACACCAGCCTCTCCAACACCCATCTTC
>QGMK01000386.1:0-26287 GCA_007825345.1 Lachnellula suecica
ATTCCTCCTCAACCACCAACCCCTCATCATACCCCTCAAACACCCTAAAAGAAGTCTCCAACTTTGGCGCCTGTTGAACAAACAGCTCAACCCCATCTCCAAGCTTCTGATTCGCAACACTGATACTCCCATACGTAGTATTCTGCTCATACCTATCATTTGCAGCCCTATGAATCCGCTGCCAAAGCGGCCGCGGGAATCGCCCATGTTTAATCAAGTTCGCATGCACGAACAGCCAGCGCCCATCTGGGTCCGCCTGGAGCATCGTATGCCCTCCCTCCCTCGGCTTATCAGCCAAAGTCACGCCAGCAGCTGCATTCAGCCTCCCCGGCCCCGCCCAGCTCTTCCCCAGCAGTAACGCCGCCGCGCGGAAACTATCCCTATCCCCGCCCATAAAACCGTAGAAATCTTCGTGATGCAAAGCAAAATACTCAACGACCCACAACATCTCCTGGTGCCGCGAGCGCGAGATAAGAATCTGGCCTGACTCGCCTTCATACTCGTTCCTGCACGGCTGGCCTACGAGCCGCCACAGCGGGTTCGTCGCGTGTGATTTCGTGTAGTCGGGCCAGAGCAGCAGGCCCGTTTCTTCCCAGTGCTTGCCTTCGAAAAGGAACTCCGGGTTCCGCAGGAGGTACGAATCCGTATCCAGGTACAGAATCTCGTCGAATGAAGACTGCTGCATCGCCGCGCCTTTGATCTGGAACGCTTTCCAGCCATTGCCTTTAGAAATGCTCTCTACAACCCGCAGCGTGACTTTCGTCGCGTGACCTGACTCGTCGGTGCTAGAGAGGTCGGAGAGCTTGCTTTTTTCGTTTCCGGAGAGTTCATTTGGGAAGTGGAATATTTCAACGGGCAGCGTGCAATTGTACGAGCGCAGAAACCGGATGTTAGTCTGCGCGCGCACCACGGCTGCGCGGTCGCCCGCTGCCATCACAATGCCCCTAACCCCTCCAGTCTTCTTCGATCTGATTTCTTTCCCCTGCTCCGCATGCTTCGAGTCCAAATACGCGGCAATGTCATGCCGCCAGCTCTCAATCCTGCTCGTGGGGATCTCCCGCCATGCCTGCTCATTATTGCTCACGCTCCCAGCGTCGAAATTGACGCCCTTAGTAGGGCAGCTGCGTGAGCTGGCCTCTACGGCTTGCTCGTAGGAGAGTAGGGGCCGTTGCAGAAATTCATAATTAGTGGTCTCGTGATCTGACGGCGGGAGTGGAGTTGAGGATTGTGACGCTGGCTCTGGCGGTTTCTGGTTCTCGTCCGGATGAAAATAATCGTGTGCTTCCTCCAGGTATTCTGGGATTTGATTGCGGTTTCGCCATGAGAGCAGACTGAGGATGACGAAGACGAAGAGGATGGATGCGGCGACGTGACGGGTTTGTGAAGGCCTCATTATGTGCATGCCGGAGTTTGTACGACCGATAGGAAAAGGACATGAAAAGAAATTCGGCGAAGGGGTTCAGGCGAATAATATTATCATTGTGGGAGGGAGAAATAATTTGAGGAGCTTGTGGATGTCGTGGCCTGAATGTACGTGCATGTGTTGGTGGTGTTGGATTTTTTTATTTCGGGATGCAAGGCGACGCGTGTTGCTGATGAAACTCCAACCCAACAGGGCACAGGGCAGCCGCCCACGAGGCTCCGCCCCACGGCGCTCGTCCCACAGGAATCGCGTCCTGCAGCCCACGCCACATATTTGATATCATACTATCGTAAAAGATTATGAGGATGGGGAACATTATATACTATCAAACTTTTCTCGGCTCGTAATATGCAGAATCTACATGTTGTTTTCCTAGTAAATGCCAAGTGTTGCTTAAATCTAATTCTAGCGGCCCTACAAAGCTTAAATACGCCCCGGTGCATTAGCTCCCGGTGTAAGAAGTCAAGTGCCGGTTCAGTCCTATAACTTATAAAGCTACGTACCTACTTTCCTTGGTTACCAACTTATTAAATAAAACGCCTCAAGCAAAATAAGAATTAAAGCTTTGACTTCTCATAAGATTTTAAATATTTGACTACTTACTGAGTAAGTGAAGTTTGAAGCACTACTGCGGGAAAATGTCTTGGAATTTTCCTATGAATAAAGCTATATTCCGCTGACCACTCTCTTAGCTCTCGCTGTTAACCAGCTGGCTGAGAAATCAGTAACAAGTTTTTATTTATTTTGTACTTGGGCTTCAGGCCTGGGACTCCAAGGATCATAGAATAGAAAGACCAACGATATCTTATTCTTATCTAGCTTCTACGACAAATCCAACTCCGAAACGTCTTTCACTCATGACTTTCGGTCCCGAGAGTCTGTACTGCCAATTGCCCTGAAAACAAAGTCCAGGACGCTACTAGTTCTTGGTAAGAGCGCGCAAGCAATCACCTGCCGCACAACACTCTCTTGAGGATGTCCTACCAGCATGCCGCACCAGTCGCAGTAGTAGGTGGAGATCCAGCACATATGTTTAACGTGGCTATTTGTCGTAGGTTCTTGGGGATGGATGGGGAAGCTGGATATTCCGTGTTGTTCTTGGAGTGAGAGTGAAGTTGTAAGGGGAAGTTTAGGAACAAGGAAAGAGGACTGGCTTTTATTGACGTTGAAGCGCGGAGTGAGAGGGTTGGGAATAATGCGGAAGAGAATAACTAGCAGATGTGATTCTGTGAAGCGTGATTGGAAGCACTCAGCACTTGAAATGGTTACATTGAAAGTAACTCGTTCTTTTCGCTAGAGCTGTGGACAATAAAGATAATTAACGCTTCTGTGTTCTATAATAGTACCTACTAGCTCCTCACTGTGACATATAATAATGGGGGCAGGCGAGGGTGTTTAAGTGCATGTATCTAGATTACTTCTTCCTTTTTTTTCATTCTTTCGGGTCTTGAAGCTCAGTAGTGAAATTGAATATGAGAGGAACCCCGATCGGACCTATTCTGCATATCGCAGCATTCCCTCCAGCCTCAAGTCTTCGCTTCTGGCATTATTATTTTGTTGCAAGTATACATGTATAGACTCATTCACTCCAGCCCGTCAAACCCGCTCTACCGCCCGATTTGGACTTTTGTTGCATTTCGTTGCTGCAACCTCCCGCGAGATCCCGCGTTTAGCGAGGTTTGGAGGGGTATTATAGGGGCAAAAGCCTGCACGCCCCCGCTGTCTTTTAGGTGCTTCCTTTGCTTCCGATGATCGTAAACATAGAATTTTTATTTTCGAACCCGGATTAAAAGCCCAGAAAGAGTCTCCTACCTATCCTTACTGCTCTCGGTCTCTGTCCAAGATTTTGCATTTGGAGGCTCCTGCAGAGGCGGTTCCTTTATGACAACGTTTAACAACCTCTAACCCCAGATCGCCCGCCGAATCGCCATCTCTAGTCTATTAAGTCAAGAACCACGCTGATGGCGATCACTTGAACATCGGGACTTCGATGCCAGGGTTAGCAGAACAATTTTAGCATGCACACCGCTGGCACATCGCCGGTCTTTGTTGCGCACATCCATCCCAATTATTCCGCCCCTGTGGCTTCCAAATATATGTGTGGCATGAACGTGGGTTGGTGACTCCACGTGGGATAAGAATGCAAAAAGTCGTTTCTGTGTGGACATTGAGTAGCCTAATACTTGGTTTCACCAGGCCAGTGGTGTCAACCATGTGATAGGGTGCCATGAAGGATGATCATGAGAGCAGGCCAATGGAGAAGATCTGAAGAGGTACGACCCACAAGCATGTGGAACTGAAAGTGGCCATGTTATTCACGTCATGGATGTGACGTTTGTCCAAGATCAAGGGGTCAGGCAGGCAGTACCGCAGTCTCGATTCTTCATGCTCTCTGCACCAACGCCACAACTGTATCTGGATCCTTGTTGAATTGTCATTTTTCAGCTCTTTCAGCCTCCACTGTTTCATGAACCACGAGCTGACATCGCCAAGAATCATCAGGCTGTGACATGTGACACGAAGACGCCTCGAGCAGTCTTTCCCATGCCGTCGGTATCGACTTCACAGGGCATTTATTCTTAGACTTTTGGTGGTCATCAACTTTTACTCCAAGATTGACTACAGTAGTAAGCCAGCTATTGCCTAATTACTTTTTCTCAAATTGGATTGCAGCACTGGATACCCTTTTCGGAATTCGCAGTCACCAACGTCCATGGCAAGCTGGTACCGGAAATTTGGTATCTTTCTCTGATTATCGGGGATTAGACCCTTTTCCAGTTTCGTCGCATGATTGGAGCAAAAAGATATTTCTATTCTCCCCGAACGAAGTATTGAACATGGTTCGCTCCATATCCGAGACAGGCCAGACCTCCCTACTCGCGGTGGCATTCGTGCCCACACCCACGGAAATTTGTTCTTGGATTTGCTCCCTGCAGTCTGCCATGGATTTTGGTGGCAAAATACCAAAATTTTAAGTCGGATTGCGAGATTGTTTCAATGTTTGTTGATGGCGGATTTGGAAAGTCTGCATCTGAACCGGAATCCGAAAAAGTCGGTCGCCGGCCTTCACGAACCCAGCGAAATTACTTAACAGAGAACCATCTCTATTATATGCGTCTTTACCAAATAACATCTTGTTAAACTTCTCGGTTTTGTTGTCCTTTTAAGTCCTGCAATTCTTATCTTCAGAAAGACTACCAGAAACTCGACAGCAAAATGCAATTCTCACTCGCCCTCATAAGCGCCGCGCTGGCACTTTCACTCGGCATTTCGGGAGCAGCAATCGACGTAAGTAGCAATTTGGCATTAATCATCGTTTTTGAACTAATCTTCCTCTAGGGAGTTATCTCTTCCCTCAACAAGACTGCTGCTGACGGCGCAGTACAGCGATCGCCGCACGCGAACCACACTGTCAAAACCGATTCGAAAATCGTTTCTGTAGACGTTACGATCGATTGTCCCGGCGAGAAGCAGAAGCGTGGCAATGAGATGGACGATTTTGTTAGTATTGAGATTGACGATGAGGGAAACGGTAACAATGTCACTATCGATGTAGACAATGATACCAAGTGAAGATGGGAGGGTTTGGGCCTCGTGGGAACGCAGAGTGTTTATCTTGGGGCGTGAGACTGGGTCGGGGTTCCCTTACTATCTGCGAAGAAAAGATGAAGAGTCGGGCTTGATCGAATTATTGGTGCATACATGGAAGCCTGTTGGAATAAAATGTTTTTCTTTCTCTTTTACACATTACAGGGTTACTGGGTACAATATGCGGAAGGGTGCGTTTGCAACGGAAGGGCACATTTTGACTCCCAAGGTTTTATCTTCTTACCAGAAGGCTTCAACATTTATATTCAACCAATTCAAGTTTAGTATCCAGGCATAAGACGTTTTTACTGCTTCCCCGCTGTATTAAGTTGTATTTTGAGCCATTGAGTCGACTCAGGGCGAGAATCGATCAATCTGTTCGGTAGCGAAACCAGCAAGTACTTGGAGGTAGCTTCACGATAATATATTTGTTACTCTACATGAACTCCTGGACTTTCTTAAAAATATATTTTAATGGAAAGAAAACCCCGATTTTCATTCAAATGAATTCGTATTATGGTGTCAGTGATCATAGTGGCGCTCAAATAGCTCAATTTACTTCACAATGGGCACCTGCATTGCTAATGATCGGGGGCAATGTATATATTCTCAGAAGATTAAAAGCCTCTTTCCCACGGGAGCGACAGACGGTAAATATGAAAACATAAAACTAATACTCAAAAGCGAAGGGCCGCCATATATTAGAACAAGTAAGGAAACGAAGTGTGGTAAGAAATAAATCGCCTGATATTGACCCCAACGGAGCTGTCAGACTGTAGCAAACGCTTCACCCCCAGCCTCAAAGTCGATTGTCATGGCATCTTTCAATCCGCAAATTTCAAAGAGGGCTTTGGGAGTGAGATCCTTCCCGGTGCCCACGACGCCATCAGTCTGAATTTTCTGGAAAGTCTTGCGGATAGCAACTACTGCGGGAGCGATGGAAGCGAAGCTGAAAATCATGATGCGGAACCCCATTGCCTTGGCCTCGTGTGTGGTGATGATGGGAGTAGCGCCATTCTCGACCATGTTAAGCAGTAAAGGCCAGGGAGCAAGCTCTTTAACAGCATTCTCCGCTTCTTCGCGCGATGTGAAGCCCTCGAGAAGTCCCACATCAGCCCCTAACTCACGGGCTCCTTTCAGTCGGCGGATGCACTCATCGTAACCGTGCTGCTGGTTTGCATCGGTGCGAGCAATGAGGACGATGTCCGAGTTGAGACGATCTTTGGCACACTTCGCAGCTCGGATACGCATGTAGAACTCCTCGGCAGAGACCACCTTTTTTCCTTGCAGGTGTCCGCAACGCTTGTTCTGGATCTGATCCTCGATGTGGAACCCAGCTACTCCGGCGCGGATATATTGTGAAACGGAGTTTGCCACCATTATGGGTCCTGAGGATCGTCATTAGTACTGATGATGATACAAGAGAGTGTCTATGTGTCAACTTACCACCATATCCAGTGTCCATGTCAGCAATGAGAGGTGGCCCGTATGGCTCCAAGTTGGCGATCATCTCAGCGTGTTCTCTCATATCATGAAGCTGAGCGACACCTAAGTCGGCCATGCCTAAGCGAGAAGCGGTTGTGCCAGCCCCTGTCTGTCAATAAAGTTAGCTTGTTATTGTCAAGTTTGACAAATTTCTTTGGGGTTTACGTACCATATACATGGCGCTGAATCCACATGAAAGCGCAACGCGTGCAGACACGCCATCGTACACACCAGGGCAGACAATGAGTTCGTCGGTCTCATCAAGCATCTTCTTGAGCTTAGTAGCTCCCGAGACCCGAGGAGGCTTCACAGCCACGTCCAAGAACTTGGCTACAATGTCCTGCGACTCCGGGTGAGAGACTTTTTCAGACAAGGTAATCTCGACATTGTCCACCTTTGACTTCTGCAATGGTTCAAAAGTGATGGCCTCAACTTTTACTGGCTGGATTTCCTCGGGAAGTGCAGCAACTGCTTCTTCAGCAACATCCTCCGGAGCAACAGCCACTATCTCCATAGAAGTGACTTCGCCACCATTCTTCAAGGGGTCGGCTGACAGGAGGATGGTGCTATCCCTGCAATGGGAAGGTGTGATGACTGACTGCATTTTGGGTTGTGGTGGGTGATCTGGGTGATTTTGAATATCTAAATCCAAGGAGAAATGTGAATGTAAACACACAAAAGGTTATGAAGAGGATTTAATATTGATGAGGTGGTAAGAAATGAAGTTTAGAAGTGGATGAGAATAGAAGAGAGCATTCAGAGGTCACCACCATCGTTCTTATAATGAGCATATTGAATGCTTCAAAGTATTATCATGATCCAGGGAGCCAATCGGATATCGGAAATCATAGTTGAAAATTCTGGTGTACAACATTTGTACCCTTTAAGAAAGCCAAGTTCGCCAAGTCCTGTCAATGGGAAGCAAATATTGATTAGTACTACCAACTGAATGTCAAAATCTCTCTTGGCAGAGAAAACCAAGAGAGAGAATGTGGCGGGCCGCGAACTCGGCTGTCGGGGTGACATACTTGATTTTAGGTGTTGCACAGCCGGTGGGATATGACCGGGGTTATCTGTTCAGAGAGCACAAACGTTATCGTCAAACTTCCACGCACGCGTACATACTCCATCCAAGCGTTTCGTGTAAGCTGTCGTTGGCACCCATACACAGATAAGGGACCAACGTCCATACCATGGCCAACCGACATATACTACCAATTTACTGTTTCTTGGAGATGTATAAACGATTATTTGAATATCAACTTCTCGCTCCACCTTTAGACTAATTTAGAAGTTTGGATATCAGTTTTCGGCGTGGGAGAAGGGCTTACCAACGCCAAGAATTGGGCGTCTTGCCACCGCTCACCGACAAAACATTGGCAAAATCTATAATATTATGCGAGCCTAATAAAATCACAATTCCAGACACCATCAAGCTGATGTTTAGGAAAATGGTCAAACAAAAGTAGCAAGATTCGGGTTTATCTTGATTTCGCCTCATCTGTGGAGATATCTGGGCAACCTATGCGGTCTAGATCACGGAAGAACTCGGGATGAAGTATATCAATAGTAATAATTCAGTTCGATAGGTACCCACTTCTGAGCTGTGGAGGATCTGTCGTCCCCCTTCTGGAATGGTGAGGCTTGCCAGATAAAATTCCCGCGCCATTCGGAAGTTGAATTATCTCTTACGCGCCCATACGGGCTCGCTCGACTCATCTTGGTCAAACCACTGCTTTACAATCTCCCTTTCACTTCCTCTTGTGGCTGCATGCTCTCCGATACCGAGCATTAAGCGTTGCCTGTGTAAGAAGGTGTTATTCTAGATAGTGACGTGTGGGGACCGGCTAAATCAAATGTGATCACCAATTTATAAGCCCGCCAAGCTCTAGAAATGTGGGCCTGAAGTTTGGCTAGCTGAGAAAGAGAGCTGAGAAAGAAAGGGAGTTCAAGGTCAATTTAGCCCAACTGATTTGAAAGTCCACCAGTCCCCAGGCTTCAACCGTGCTTTTGGTCTTTATATTTACAATATTTCACTTCCATATTGGAAACTGTAGCTCCAGCGCCCTGCAAGCTACTTTATATCTCTGCAATATCATTACTCACATTTGTTCAGGGGACTCGCTTCATTAGGTATTGTTAACTGTGCCAATTTTGGGTTTTAATTTACTTATTCTATTATTAAAGACAAAGGAATCTTCAACCTACCGCCTAGCGCAAAGAAATCAGGTCGCGTCCACTATGGTACATATTCTTATTACCTTTCTCCATCCTGAATACAAAGAAAAACAGACTAAGAAACAACTACTTACCAACGCCGCCGACGATCCTCCCCCTTTCGATTCAGCTCGTTGTACCGGGCCTCGGCCGGAAAGCGTTCGAAGGGGTCTGGGCCACTGTAGATCGAGCTCTCGAAAGGGTCCTCGTCCTCTGCGAACCAGGGAGTGTTGTCGAAGTAGGAGTAGGATGGCTTGGCCTTGGACTTGGGTTCGGTCTTCGGCTCAGCCTTGACTTCGGGGGTCTTGGCTTCGGGCATTGTGTGAGTGTCTGAAGAGGAACCAGCCTCTTGAGCTTTGGTTTGTGTTTGGTCTTGGTGAGACATCTTGGGTGGTATGCTTGGAGGCGTTTGGTTTTTGGTTTTGGTTGGCTGTTCTGTTAGGAATGTGTTGTGTGATGTGTAAGTTGTAAGGAAGACTGTGGTCATTTTTAAATTAAAATTCGACGGCTGTCATCAGTCAACATACTGTTCGAAACAATGAGAAGTGTTTACGAGAAACCTGTTTTCTTTCGAACGGTGGAACGTCATCCTGTCTTGTTATCGCTTTTTAGAAAAGAAGAAAAGGAAAAATGACTCTGCGGCTTTGAACATCACTGTTTTCCCTGTGTTCCAGGATCGAGTATTGTCATTCTATGGATTTCGTCACAGAAATGGATCCAGGGAACCCTTGAAAGCACATAAAGAATACGCGTATCAGCCAGAAATACTTTTCAGTGGACTATTTCATATATGAATATCACGCAAACAGCTTCGATATATTAGTATACTTTCCCACTCACTCAGAACGGACCCTGCTGCATGAAGCCAGTGTCATCTACCATGGCTTGGCCACAGTAGTCGCACAGTCCCATTCGAATACCAGTCTCATGCACTCTTATCTCAGGACCACCTCGTGTTCCAGTGTTTCGGGGACACTGTAGAAAACCGTAATCGTCGCCGGGTTGGAAGCCGCAAACACTAGGGAAATCCTGCCAGTGTCCGCAATACATTTCTATACGCGTTACGAAGCACATTTCTACCTGTCTTTGCCAAGCACTCGGGGTTGCCTAAGCCAACTGATTAATCTTCCAAGGAAGAAACTTATTTTGGTAAAGTGTGCTGTGTTTTAAGGGTGTGTTAATATTGCAAAAGTTTGAAGAAGATGTTGGATATTGTGGAAGATTAGAAAAAGGGAAAAGAAGGTCAAGAAAAATTTCGGTAGCTTTTATAACAAGCTGTGGCAGCTAGAAGGTGATGCGAATAAGTGAAAGAGTAAGTAGTCATGCCAAATGAGGTCAAGAGTTGTGAATAATTAGTAGAGCAAAGGGATGTTATTAGTGCAAACATTTTCAAATACACGTATGCCGAGACAATTTCTCCAAACAAAGAGGCTGAACATACTGTTGCAAGTGCCTTAAGTAGGGGATTCTGCTTGTTAGAAGAAAGGCCATCTTGAAATGAGGGTGGGATCAACGGCGCACCTGCGGCGGCAGGCCAAACTCCGCAACGCTTCGTAGCCTTTAACAACCAAGACTTGATTTCCAAAAGCTCAATATAATGAGGTAAAAGCTATGTTTCTCTACTGTGACATATATCGGAGCATGGAAAGATATTTAAGCCTCGTCAGCGTGGTACGGCTGTTAAATGGTTCAGCCCCAACTTCGCGTCTGTACCTTCCACATCTTTGTCACCTTTGACACGACATCATTCCCAACATCCGCCACAAGTTCCAGCAATCTTGATTCTAAGGGTCGACAAGGCAGAGGAAACTTCAGGAGAGCATAGTGTCAAGAGAGGAATAACTTACTGACTCTACCAACCTCCGCAACGAATACCTTCACCATGCCGCCTTGTCTTCAATGCAGGGAGAACTTTTCGTCCAACAACAGTCTCCACGAGCACATCAAAACCACTTGGTGGGTTACCACTCATGAGGCCAGATATCCATATCCCAGAGAGTGGACAAAATCCTTGATGCATTACTTTCGACGGGCGCTCAACCCAGAAAACAGCGAGCCATGCTGTCCTGCCCTGGAGATTATCAAAGAGTTGAAGTGCATGATCGAGGTCAACTCAACTGCGTCCAGTCGCATCTACAACTGGAATGATGCGGCTTTGCCGCAGTATGTTGATCCGGAGACTCTGCCGTACAAAAGGGAGAAGAGACGTGGGATTGCAGTGAGCCTCGCATCGACCCCAGAATAGCTCTCGCAATACCCCGAGCTACTCGACGTGCCATTATTCTCATATCCCCTGAACCTCTTCAAACACAAAGCCGACGAATTTTCACCGCCAATCGCGATCATCAGGAAAACTTGATCTACGCAGATGGAGCTTGTAGCAACAACGGCTAGACGGGCGCTCGGGCAGGCTGCGCTTTCGTTTTTTGGTCCGCGGAGGGTCATGAAATGGCACCTTTTCTTTCGCTTAGAAGAAGTAGGACCCACGGGCATGCGAGAGGTTGCTACAAGCAATCGAGCTGAGCTTCGCGCTGTTGCGGCAGCGATTGCTAGCCTTCGTTTTGGCGGGGTAGATCCATCCAATCCTTGCCCTGATTTGGATACCTGGCAGCCCAAAGAGCATGCTCAATTGGTAATTGCCACCGACTCTACCTGTGTCGTTGATGGCGCCACAAGATGGTCTAAGACCTGGAAAACAAACGGGGGAAAAAGGGTGGAGGTGAAACAGTCAAGAACCGGGATTTGTGGGAGCTATTCATCAAGGTATTGAGGCAGTTACAATCTACCCGCTGCAACCACATTTCATTCCGGCATATTTCAAGCGACCAGAATGTAGCAGCGGGCCAAGCAGCGAAGTACGCTGTGACTTTACCAGCGCGTCGGATGTATGGAGTTCCTTCTGGCACTTCGGTCCTAGTGGAGGATGGGCAGCTTGGAGCCACATGAAGAGTAGTCAGCGGGTGTATTTGTCAGATATGGTAAGTAATGGAACGAGTAAGGCACACGCATTGGAATCTTGAAGCTGGTGGCTTTTCAATCCTCGCTGGCTGGTGTTTACGTACTTACGGCGTCAGGGGTGATGGAATCTGATCTTTACCACACAGAATCAGCCGTATCATGGAACTTCGGTAGACGACGCCAATGTTGCCCTAGTCTTCGGTCAAAAAATTACCGCTGATTGAAAAGTTTACTTTCTTTGAACGCGCTATCACGTGCACAATTATGAAACGCGAATCTGCACCTCATTTCGCGTCGTCGATAACATCAACACCTCATAAAATCAGCTCTCCTCACTTCATGCTTCCGGACGTTAGTCCCGGGTGGTCAGAAACGCTACTAGCACTTTACGACTGAGGGATCGAATTCTACCTCGCAGAGCATCTTGTTTCGACACACCTGCCTGGAAAAGACCGCGCAGTCGCACTGCTGCGCAGCCTTCATTCGTACATGAATCAACCTTGATCTTTCAACGATTCCCTCAGACTTATTATCAGAACCCTTGCCAATGGCAGCAACGGAATTTCGTCGATTCTCTTCTCTGCCCACCGAGATCCGCGACATAATATGGAAAGCCGCAGTCGCTCCACGAATTGTGCACCTCGATTTGGTGCAGGATCATACTCACATGTGCTCCCGAGTGTGGTCGCAGACATCTGTTGATGAGCCTGAACACATGGGCTTTTTCGATGTGGATAATCAACAAGAAGATGCTCAATTCGATAATGGACCAGAACCTGTCTCGAGATTTAGATGTCTCAGCAATGTACCGCCGTTTTTCTTGATCTGTAAAGAATCGCATCTTGTGGCGAAAAAGATTTATACCAAGTCTTTTGGAACGGACTACGCAGCTCCTTCCATCTGGTTCAACTTTGACCTTGATGTTTTGTATATGGGGCATGTGATTGAGGACGATTCTGGGCCGCCTGACCGCACCTTCTTGGCAGATGACCTTGGTCAAGATGGCAAGAAGGTGCAAAACCTTGCATTGTGTAATGAGTCTTATCCTGAAGGCGGGGACTGGATCAACATCGTCTTAGGCACTCTTGGCAGTGTCCGGACCCTCACAATGGTAGCCGCCCAAAACTACGATTTCTATTGCAACAATCTTGTCTTTCTCGACCACTCAGACGTACTGGAAAGTCCAGAATATTCTGTACACGCACTCGAACCTGAAGAGTATCTCCACCCGCTTACGTGGAGTTCATTTTTCGGGTTGGAACGAGAGCCTGATCGAAGGCATTTGTGGCAGCCTTCGGAGTGGCTATGGAGCCAGTATCCCTATTTCGACGCCGCGCTCCTAAATATGACAGCTGATGATACTCGCATTGTCCCAGTGTGGTCAAAACCCGAGCTGCAATATCGACCTGTCACCACTTTCGCAGAAAGACTCGATTTTCTCCAGCGCAAGGAGGCGCATAATCGCGAGAGGGATGCGGAGAGGGTGAGGGTCACTTTGACGGCAGAAAAATACAACTCTCTCGAGTTGCGCGTCCCTTGGCTCACGACCTTCGCGGCTCTAATCTCCATGTTTTGTCAAGCCAGGCGCATTGATGAAGTGGATGACGTCGTTTTCGACGTATATGTTTACGATGGGCGTGACAGCTGTAGGCCCGGTTCCAACGACTGTGGATATCCCAAGACTTCCAATTTGTCATGCTTTGATTTTGAAAAAGAAGATACGAGGCTAGACTTGTGCTTTTGCAAAACTGCGTACCAACGAACTTGCCAATGCGAATATATGACTTGTCGTCATATAGACAAGTACCAGAAAATGCTGTGGATGGAGTATGATGATGATTGGGGTATAAAAGCTATGTTTGAAAGGTGTGAGCTTGGAGTATAGCTAGCAAACGAGGTTCTTGTCGACATTTAGGGGAAGGGAATAGAGAAACCAAGAGAATAATCTCTAGGCGGTTTAAGCCGGACTTCTTTAGCCGGCGATGTCTTTTCTTTCATCCAACACCAACACCAAGACGTGGAAGTTGGAAGGAGGAGAGGAGTGGTCTGTGAGAGGCTTTTGCTTATTTTGATGGGCGTCTGAGGTCATTGTGTGGATTACTTTGTATATTATTATTTCCGCTTTGGTTTTAGATTTCTACTTCTATCACTTTTACTCGTGGCAAGCTAGTGCTTTCTGCCGAGAAGGAAGTTCCAGTCACATGTATCAATAGAATTCTTCGGGAGTTTACAATGAAAGAAAGCAACGTACCGAGACCAAATAGAGTGAAACCACGTTGCTAACCTGCGCTACCCCTCAATGAAACCCACTACAAGCGCTCCAAAGAATTTGTAAAGCGTCCTAGTGGAATTTCATTCCTTTCTATTTTTGTCTGGGTCCCTCTGTTTGCAGGTTGCAGTCCGAAGACGATGCTGTTTGAGTACAGATAGCCTAATGCACCGTTCTGATTATGATATCACACCTGCATTTGTTGGCGCAGCTTTGGTAGGCAATGAATCTGGACCGCAATAAAACGAGCTTATGCACAATAGTAAGTAACCCCGGATACTTGTTACCGGCGAAAGAAGAAACATACCGTAGGGGGAAAGTGACTTGACCGCCCAGAACTGTACGATTTCGAATACCTGCAATTATCTGCTGCACCGTGATTTCAACCCAAACTTATAACGGTAAAAAGTTTTGTTTAAATCTCGAGGTTCAAGCCCGAGCAGAACCCCCGACAGAATGGCTGCTATAGAGTTTTGAGACAGGAGCTTGAAGGGTGATTGGATGGGGTTCAAGTGAATAGATAGGTTCATCCCGCGGCTTCCCCAAGAACGGTATAAGTGTGGCTGCATCTTCGAGAAGCCGATGCTAAGAGTCTCTACGTATGCCATCCCACTTCCTACCTGAGTCATGCAGTTATCAAGTACAGTAGCGCAGGCACATTGAGAGTCGTGAAGCCCTACCAGTGGAGTGGAATGACAGCACGCGGCGTCAAAGGTAAAATTTAGCGGCTTGTAATTATCAAGTTGCTGCTCGTCTCCAAGACTAGCATCGGCCGTACTCCCCACGCTTGGCACAGTGCTCAGAGCCCTACAGAGGAGATCCCGAGATCTTCCTAATGCAGGTAACAAAGAGATCGACAAGTGCAATGCTTGAATGCTGTGACTGGAGCAACTTGTCCCGGGATCGACATTGTCACACTGTTATCGGTGCTTTGGAGCAGGATTTGGCGGTGACTAGCTATACTGCCATATTGTGACACTACAATGCAGTATTATGATAGTGTACATACTGACACCGCCGATGCAGACTCGGCAATATGCGGCGGAGAGAGTACTAGAGGCTTCTTGCTTCCTAAAATGGAGTTTTCACGTTCCAAATGCGGACTTGCTCGCGCTACGACGCATCCAAAGGGGAATTTTACGCCGACTGGTGCTGAAAAGACTGTAACAAGTCGAGTCAGGGAAGATAGCTCATTATACGCCACATCAAGCCACAATAAGCCACATCCTTATCATCACACCCACGAAGCCAGCAGATGGGTCAAAGAAGCGCAGTCAGCACGTAAGTGCACCACTCAAGCTTTACCTTCTCGGCCGATTGAAAGCCACGTTCAGGTCGATTCGCCCGAAAGACGAGCATGCCCTGCACTTGCACGACCTCGCAGGAAACGGTCAAACAGCAGGAAACAGGATCTCGCACAACCTGCCTGAAACAGATATAAGAAGGCAGAGTAAAGATTTATGCACTGGAGTACGAGGCGACCGTATTGTAGCGACTTGGCAATCATACAGAATGAAGTGCGCCGGCGTTGCATGCATAACTTCGGACCAGTCCGAGACCGAGGCCGAAATTTGACTTTTTTCTTTGCACTCCGCTCCGGACTTTGGAGCGCAAACTTGGCTCTCCAAAGGGTCCCAAAGTCAGCACAGCAAGGAATGAGAAGAAATGGCGCATTCATTCGTCCGACGGAGCTCTCTAATTCCCGTTGCGCATCACGTCCGTTTCCAACGGGAAGTCTGAGCGTCTTCTGTACGTGATCATGAGATCTTTTGTGGAAGATTGCTGCAAAAGGGGGTTTGGTGTCCGTGCCCGCTGTCACTCTGACCAGTGCCCAGGCTTGGAGGATGATCAACTGCAACTTTAATCTCTCGGCGGGGGTGGCTGAATATTGGCGATTCGTGGTCCTTGTAGGCTGCCGTCGTACAATAGGCTCGCAACTTGCGAGGCAGCGAATGCGAGGAGCAGGAATCCGAGAGCGGAAAGGCAGATTGAGATAGGTTTACTCAGTAAGGTATGGAAATACAAGGGCCTGGGGTGGCACTTGGTATGAAAATAAACTCGTGTTTTATAGATTAAGGATTTAAAAAGAATTTTAAAAATATAAAAGGGCTGTTAAGCATTGTATCGAGGTTGAGGCGGATAGCGTGGTTCATCATTGGAGAGTCAGATGCGGCGCGAAATCAATGTTGAATGAGTAGTAGCCAAAAAAGGGGGGCTGGCATAAGCAACTCGGAGTTCCAGAGCTGAAAGCGGAATTCCTTACGTTAGAATTGCAGATTGGAAATCAAAGTCCTTGGGTCTGCACAGTGTAGGGCACAGTGAAACTCCTTGATTACAGTCAAGTGTTTACTATAGTTCTCCCAACAGTCCCAAGGGACACCCGAGTTTGAACCAAAAGTGGAGCGGGCGGTGGTGTGTAATCACCTTCTCGAGCTATGTAATCAGTGACAAAATGTGCGAGGGGGAAACTTGTGGCGTGAGCTTAGAGCGAGAACGGGCCGTAGTGATTACCGAGCCTCTTTCCTAACGGACGGGCATAAACTCCGGGGATAATTCCGATGATGCTACAGGAGGATTAAGTGGGATTTGGTTCTCCTTCTAGAATAGAATAGACCTTGGGGGTCAAGAAAAAACCATGGTAGTCTGGATAGAGTGCGGATCAATATACTGTAGTACTGGAAAGTCCCAACCCCGCCCCGCCCCGCGCCTTGTCGATCCCCAGTCCTGAACGTCATGATCGTAAATCCCCATGATCTAATATGCATATATTGAAGGCATTCTTCTCTGATCGTAAATTGCCGTGATCTAATGAGTGCCATGATCTAATGTACATGTGTTAAAGGCATTGTTCTCCACGCGAATGGGATCATGTAAACCAAAGAAATTCGTCACCGCTTTTGAACCCAGAACAACGCCCTTTAACGCCCCGAGATATTTCCAAAAATAGGAGAGAACGAGTAAATATACCGTAAATTTCTTAACGCAGATACCTATACCATGCCCATTTGACTTTCATAGTCATTATACATCAGATCCATCTGATCAGTCAGCTCAAACCCAGTGTTGCAATTCAGCATGGTCGGCCTGATCGTTCCATCCGCAAAATTCATGCCTTCATTCAACTGCATTGCTTTTAAAACGTTTGTCTCCAGCCCAAGTGCCAAACCAACCGATCCATTCATGGGTGATGATCTCGGAATACTTTGCGTTTGCTGCTTCATATAATGCGCTGTGAGATCCAATGCATGTGGCTGGCCCAAGAAATCCTCGCCCCCTGACCAAGGTGCAAATGGCGAAGTATTTTGAAACATTGGCGTATCAGTTTGAAAGTCAGAATATATGGGTGAAGGTATTGAACGCGATGTGTCAATGGAAGCTCGTCCCTGGTATGAAGGTTCTTTGTCGAACATGGGTCTTTGGGCCACACTCAGAGGTCTGGGTTTCGAAACGGGTGTGCGCACTCCAGCGCTTCGTTCCACATCTTGTCTTTGTTGAGACATGATTATTTGATTATAGTCCTTCGATATATTCGAGTGATCGCTCTCGCTACTGCTCGCCCGTTCTGTGCGTTCCATCGCCGGCGAATATGAGGAGTCTTCCGAAAGCTTCCTACTGCCACGGTCCTCCGAATTCATTTCTGAACGAGCTGCTTGAAGTTGGGCTTGCAGCTCTGCAAAATCGTCTGCTCCTTCGGGGAATGCGTATGGTAAATCTGGCGAGGGGCGAATGCAACCTAATTTAGAAGCTATGTCGTGAATTACTGGCTGTCCTCTATCGTTCAATTCGGGTTCTCCTAAATCCCACGACTCGTTCTTGCGAACCATTGTGTAAAGCTTTTGAACTGTTGCAATCAGGGCGTATTGTGTGTTTTCTAAGACTTCCGCATATCTGCAAAGCATTTATCAGTACTGAGTCCAAGATACGAATGTTTATGAAGATCTATTCGGCTGAAACATACCCTCGAGGCAATTGCTTGAACTCTGTCTTTTTCCTGCTCCCAGCTGTACACACTAATCCGTCATCCTTACATCGTTTACAGGGGGATTCTCCATCACACTGAATGTCGATTAGTAGTCGTTGAACCAAACAATTGAAGCATATATACCTTGGTCTTCTTCATCCTACATCGCTCACACGCTTTCCAAACTCTCTTGTGCCTTCCATCCATAGCAATAGGGTTATGCTCGTGTGAGATAGTTGTTCGTTTTGAGCTTCGACTCAATGACTTGGAGACTTTAGAGGACTGTCTTCTCATGTGTTGGGATTTTTGGTCCTCTATTGGAGGCGTGGGTAAACCAGACATTTGGATGGATTTAAATTTTGGAATACGTTTGTCGTAGCAATGCGAGCGGAGGGTATTATATCAAAAATCTCGAAAGTCGATGGATGTGCACTGATTAGATCATATGCCGTGCACGCCCAGGGGTAGCCGGGATATTTGTTAACTCCGAGACGGAAGCTTTCCCTCACGGAAGTAGTCGGGGCCCGCTTTTTGGTATCCTGGAGCTCACAGAACCTTGGGAATCAGAAACAGAACGACGAGATATTTCCGAGCGCGTAGAAAATGTAGCTAGTTGTTTGCTATGGCGGCTGCTGAACGGAAGGGTCATGTAATGAGGCCGTGGACAGAAGGAAGCACCAAGATTGGAGATGAGCTCCGGAATCGTTGTACCGCTGATATGCTTCACAAAATGTAGACAGGGAGGAGGTATGTGACGGTATCTTGAAATGCATCGCGAAGAGTAACGAAGTGGAATTGACGTGGTCTTTGTATGTTGGGTAGGCTATGGGAGTTTCCTGACTTCGGACCCGCAGTGATGCTTACACCGACTCTACGGCGGCCGCGAACTCGATGGGCTCGTAAATTGCATTGCAATTTACCATCTGGAGGTTGGGCATGCATGGGCTAGGATCAAAGGCGTAAGCTACGCGCAGGAAAGAAAACGCGGGTGCTTGGGTCGTTGGTGTGGATCAGAATGCTGATTCGTCTTGTACTCTGGGCGCAGCATAGGAATAAGAAAGCGGTGTTCGTAATAAAGCACATTTTGGGGCATCGCTGCTCGAACTTTGTTGGATTAGGTCTCGGGTGCTCACTAGTCTGCGGACCGCGCAGACTTTGATTGGGCCTCATAGGCCTGGTCGTTATTGGATCGTATGGATCTGTAGGGTGTAGTCGAGGCGCGGCTTCAGGGCTGGAGTAGAGTCTGAGCTTGCTAACTGGCACAAAGGACTGTCGATTTTGGGGCTCGCTAACGTGGCACAACACGCGAAATGTCAGTACTAAAACGTCGATAAATCGAACTCTAAAAAGTTAATGATTACAAAGGTCCGATTTCGGATTTTTGGACGACCTGAACCGCCTACCAAGGCTTCGGTACTTTCGTTGAGTTTGGGGCAGGGCAGCCAATCTAAATCCTCCCTCGCCATTAACGCTTTACCGAGGTTTACGCAGTTGAGCAGGCTCAGCAACAATAAGCCAGGGCTGAAAGTTTGCTTACTGTGTGCTGAAGCTGAACACGCAAACCATAAATCCGCGTCCAGGAGGGTATCCTGACTTTCCTGGTATGGACCAAAACATCGCTGGCTTTCTCAACCAACTCGTTTGAGTTTGGGTTGGCGATGCGCTGTCAGTATCTTCCAGGTTAGTTATTCTACATCCCCAGAGCCACAAGCTTAACTCCGAAATCAAGTCGCCCCTAAAAACAGCCCTAGTGTCCGCCGCAATGACGGAGAAGAGAACCGTGAACGGCGGTGGTCAACCAGCCTACTGGAATATCTAAATTCTAGATCCTCGGAGCGCGAATAATGTGCATACTTGCTTGGTAATAATATGTTGCAAATCTATTGTTCCAGCATGCCGCTATTTAGTAATTCCACGAGATAGTGATCTTCCACTATCACGTTGGAGGTAGCGTCGCTGCTCTAGACCACACTCAGGGGCCTTTGTATGCCACAAATACCTGCGGCCACTACCTCGATCTTAGTGGGTCGATGAAGTAGGTGGCTCATAATGAGGCTCACGTACCTATCCTAAAAGTAGAATCTCGGAGAGAAACGCACGGCTGCAAGCTAGAAACAGGCTACTAGAGAAATTATTTCTATGCAAATTCCTGGTGAAAGGTTTTTTGGGTCTCTGGGACGGTGGCGCGTCAGCGAGGGTACCGACCCGGTTAGGTACATACAGTAGCCGGCTTCCAATTTTCTGGAAGACCATTGCAACCCTGACTAGATCGCTTGTCCGATAAGGTGTGCCCCAAGCTTTCAGGGCGCGAGTTGGGTTTGGACGGATGTAGAGGTAAGCCGAACCCATCTTGCCCAAATTGTACCGTCCTGATTCCTGAACTTTGAAGCCCTCATGCGCGTATCATATAGCTTCAACAACCAATTGAGTGGGATTACGCATTGGTATACGAACACGATCCCTTCGCAAACTACTAGGCTCGCATTGCTGTCCCATTTTGGCCGCACCCGTCGACCACCGTACAACCGTTTGAGGACAAGATACTACATACGGACGTATGCTTCTCAAGGTATTGTGTGCATTCTCCACCTAAGATGCGCGTGCGACACTGTAGGGCAACACTGTAGGGATGATTCATTAAATGCCTCAACTATGAGTGTCATCCCACAATTATTTCCAACCTGAGCGCATCAGCTGAGGGTCTTTGAAGGATGAACGGCATCGTCGCCCTTGACTTTGTTGTCTTCCACCGAAACGTCGGTGTCGGGGCTTCTGAACTGCCCGAGAAGATTATAGTGCCCGCCCCCTAGTCAGCCATCAGCCACTGAAAGTCGTTGACCCACGCCCCCTGGCGCTTGCGGTTCGGCCACGGGAATACGGAGGTACGCAAACTTTGCATAAAACACTGGGGTGCGCAATCGGTCTCTGGAGATCCGAATTACCTTTCGATATCCCCATTTGTCACTTTTATAACCATATGTGCTTGAGGGCTGGAGTACTACTTTTGTGCCACCTCCATCAAGTTTGTGAAGAACTCTTCTGGCGACTTTCTCAACATTCATGGAAGAGTAACTCCGTCATCCATCAATCCAGCTCGGCAGTTGAACAAACTGCCGGTACCCAATGTTATAAACTGCATCGCTGTGTACAACCCCTCTTCAAACAAGGCTGGTACGGGAAGTCCCTACAGAAAAGGTTCTGCAAGGCTCATACTTTGTGCCGGGAAGTTTTGAAAGGTGGGACCACCGACTGTCCGAGTTGTGGGCAAGATCAGGCGATATTTTCGAGCTCGGTGTCCATAGCATACTGTACAACCCCGACGGATTTCAGGGAAGATCATCGCATGTCAGGTTTCAGCGAAGATCATCGTACGTCAGGTTACAGGAAAAGGGCAACTACCTACGCCAGACCTACATGGCGTAAAATGTGGTTCCCTCGTGGTTTGTGTGCAACATAGACCATGGCAAATGGAAAGTGCACATTTGGAGGCGTAGGCGCTAACCAATCACAGATCCTCATCGAAGTTGAGTCTAGCCTCCCTTCGTATCATGTCATCTTCTCGAAAACTAGCAACCAGCACTCGCACGAAGTATGTTTCGCAAGTCTGCTTGTTGTGACGAGTGTCACGCATTATGGAGAACATCTTGTTACGGTGGCCCAAATGATTCAAACGCTGGAAATTTCAAGGAGATGCGTGTGCAAGCATGGTTGCTCTTGCCATGGTGCAATGAAAGCATTACTGCTAAATGATGCGAGCTAGAAGTTGGAGCGAGGGAACAAGCCTTGTGCTGCATAGAATTTCTCGCAGCTGTCAGCCGGTAAGAGTCGCGCTACTGGCACATTCTCCGTTGTCCACACTTCTCCAACATTCGCGGTTGCAAGTTCTCTCTTTCAAATAATTCGAATCACACAATATGGCCTCGTGCACTGTTGAAGGCTTCCAATTGCCCCGGTTAAGCGTTGTTTGAAGTTTGTGTGACGTGGTCGAGTCAGAAACCCCCGCTCGTTCAGACACACTCAGGATTATCTTCCGCCTTGTCAAATTTGTTTCTTTTGATCCCACAATCATTCAGGGATGACGAGAATACATTTCATGCATTTCTGGGTCGTAGAATTCCTTAAGCCAGCAAAAATGGGTTGGGATAGTCCCTCACTTTCCATATATTAGTCATTGTGAGTTTTTAACGCAAGGAAATCCCAGGAGGGTCTCAACAGGCTTCAGCCGCTGCTATTGGAGGCACCAAACACTACAGAGCAACAGTCCAACCAACAATTGTTGATATTCTTAGTTCCGTTTCAGCTTTAATTGGGGGCTTGCAACACAAGAAGAAATGGCACTTCAGCTTCTACTGGTGTGATCTACACTATCCAACCAACCGAATGTATAACTTCCAACCACCTGGACTCCATGATACCAACACTGTTGGTTTATCAATGCTGTCAGCGGGAAGTAGCTAGTAACAACGGCAATGTTGCCTTGCGACTCAGCGACTTATTTCCGGATTGCAAACGCACCAGGGATATGCAGCGGTGACGAGGAAAAAAGTCTGAGCTTCTTGTTCTGTTACACGTACAACCATCGCTAGTGTTGCGTTTGAAAAGATAATTTCCGGTAGCCTAGACCAAGCCGTTGGATGGACAAGTTATTGATTTTAGTGCAACAGGAGACTTCCTGATGGGCAAGTTCTGCCGCAGCAACTCTGCTACTTCGTATCTTGGAACATGAGCTATTGATGTTTTCGCAATTGTGCTCGAAGCTCGTTGGAGACTGGAAGTCCAATTTCTGTTGTGGAGAGAGGAAGAGGGGAGGGGTTGCAGAATACAAATCCAACGCGTCTATGGCTACTAGCCAGTGAATAAACGAATGAATTGGAAATGACCCTGGGCCGGTACATCACTCCAGTGGCAAGGCAGTTGGCCGAATCATTTGAGAACAAATTTGCTCTCAAGTTGAGTGTAGCAGCGAGAATGTCAGCCGTCAAAAGACTCACCTCTTAGGTTTCGGGATCCTCGCCAAGATGAGGGCTCAGCTTTTTCATACGTAGCAACTGATATTTTTCAAAGTAAGGGTTGTCCTGTTTTGTTCCGAAGCCACGGTGAATCTGGAGATACGCATTCGTTTTGAACATCTTCGCTTACAAGCTACAAGAGCCACAAAAGTATTTCGACGTCAACGACGAGCATCTTCCTCTCCAACCCAATAAATCTGGCCTCGACAAAGTTCTCACCTCTTCTTCTTTTTGCTTGCGATTGCACGACAAGAACCGGCACACGAATTGCACAATTTAGCAAGCTCTCCTTGTAAGTTGTCTAGCCACAGAGCTCTTCTACAGCCCCTCACATGAACGTGGCGTTGCAAAGAGCACTGCCAGTACTTAGCCATTTATTTCCGCGTCACCTTTCATATTGCCAAGCCGATGAACTCATAATTCTCACTCGCATTTCGAAATCCCACCAAGCAACAGTAGCCAGGTAATCCTCGTCAACTTCAGGTGAGTCTTCCCAATTCAATCTGTGGACAGATACTAACATTTTTTCCAGAAACACATCTGCAGTATGACGTTTACGAAGTGCGCCGTTTGCAACGCTGCGGACGCGACAGAATGCTCTACCTGCAAGTCTGTTGCCTATTGCTCTACAGAGTGCCAAATCGACGACGAAAAGACCCACAAACTGCTTTGTGAAGAGATAGGCCGTTTCGCAGCCAGCACTCCGAAACCCACTCCCGGAGCGGCGCTTGCACTATTCTTCCCTCAAGACCCATTGAAGGGTGCTGGCAACGTGCGGAAGCTCCAGTTTATCTGGTTTGAAGATCACAAGAAAGTTGAGAAGAGCTTCCTCGGTGAATCTTTCGTTCGTACAGATGTTCTGGAACATGAAGCTTTGGAGAAGCAAATCTTGGGACCAAAAACGCGACGTATCAATTTGGACAAGCCTAAGGGACGAACCATCGAGATAGACCGCAACAGCGAGAACAACTTCGCCATCGATCATACTCTTGGTTTGTATATGCGAGATGCCTTCAACTTCGATGGTTCTAGGATGAACTTGAGTCTAGTCGAGGCTCTTGCAGGAGATGTTCATCACCCGTTCAGAGGTCCCCTGACGCTTCACAGCTACGATCACAAGGGGTCTCGAAATCTATCTCTTGCAGACTTCAGGACATTTGTTGATTTCTGCCGAACGTACGGGCCGGGAGATATGGGCACGGCAATGTGCGTAGGCGGGTTTCTAGAGTTGGAATCTCGCAATCCAGAGTTGTTCAGAACTATGCTCCATCTTCACGGTGGCAATCGCAAAATCAAGAGTGTAGAAATTCCCTGTGCCGGAGATGACTTCTTCTTTGAGTTCAAAAAAGGAACCTTCCTCCCTGTCGAAATCACTCCCATTCATCCCATGTTTGACCAGGAGATGATCCAACCCACCGAAATCACAATGCTCATTGGTATTCCACTTCTTGTCCGACGAGTTATGCCGGATCCACGCTGGAGCCACAAGTCTGACGGCCTGGGTCGATCTTCATATGATAATCCTTGGGGCGACTGCCTTACCATCGATGTAAATCCAACAAGTTACAAGTGCGGGGTCGGGGGCTTCGAGCATCTCCGCCCTGTGCCCGTTACTGGCCGTATTTTGGTCACCAGAGCTGATCGTAAGAATGTCACAATCCATCAAGTCGAAGCCATAGTTAGCTTCTTCCAGGATGTCGTCTACCCACCAATGAAGAAGCAAAAGAACAAAAGACGGCAACCCAAAGAGAAGTTTGTCAACGAGAACATTTCCAGAGCTCAGTTTGAGGAATTCTTCGCCAAATTCAAAAAGGAGAAGGTTGATGGCGGCGACGACTCTTGGAAAGATGAGCTGTCTCCGTATGATGTCTTAGATGCAGTGGAGGATGTGGAGACGGATATCGGTGAGTCTGATGTGGATTTTGAGTAGATGTGTTGGCCGTTGGAAAGCTTCTGTAGGCTTGTGAGAAATGGATACTTGAGTGAGATTCAGTTCCTGGATTATGTTTAACGGCGGTACTCCGCTACGTCCGACGAGTAGTGAGCCCGATAGGCTAGCAAAATACAGTTCCCAATGTACTGAGTGGAGTCCCTCGCATGATTTCAGCTTCAACCACTCACTGTTATTGATGTTTTGCGAAAACATGGAGACAATTTCTCGCCTAGTGACTTAACCCCCTTCGTTTTTTTCCCATTTCAACAACACAAATCCAAAGTCTACCCTCTTTGTATCGAGCCTTCCGCTTTCTCTGATTTTTGACTAAAGATCTTTCTTCAAACGCCACATCCGTTGCGAGAAATTTCTGTCACTTGCTCCGCATTCATTTCTATCAAACCACATCTTTGACGCTACCACGAGAAACATGCAACTCCTGTAAGTTGTATTCAACCCCACAGAAAATCCAATTCAATCTTCACCAGTATTGTTCCTCCAGAGCGTAATTCTAGCCCACCTCTTTTGCCACTGCATAACGAAGGAGGTGCCCCACTTCGCACAATGAACACGGGCGGCGCCAGCCATGGACCCGACAAGCAAGATGAAAGTCCCAGCATGCACATATTACAATATACCCGAGGGGAAAATACAACAAACTGACCCAACCCAAGTTTGAGAGGTTTTTCGAAGAACTCGAATGGATTCGTATCGAGCATGGCAATGGCTCTTGAAAATATGAAGTCTCATCATACATAGTCTGATCAGATCATACGTCAATTTAGATTGAGTATGCAGAATACTAAGCCATGCTTAACTCCATATTACCGTTTATATCGTAATACTGATGATGGTGTGGTGGAGAGAAAACATTACCAATCGGCCGGGATGCAGCTACTTGACGCCCTCAATCCAATGATCTTTTGGACTTCCCAGTCCCGAATATAAACATGACAAAGGGACAAAGGCAGATAACAACGCATGCCAAGTTTCTGGGCATTGCGAATACTAATCGCCAATCTGTTGCAAGCACGTAGCTTACTAATTTCCGCGCGCCGAGCAGTTTCACACCCCTCCACCATTTCGCGATTTATCATCCGCAGGTTACTAACCTCCGCGCAAAGTACGTTGATCTGTTTCTACTTAAAAGACAAATGAGATAGAGATAGAGAACTACCGAAAAGGGGAAGTGGATATTGAACGGGCTTTAGGGAAGTTCGGGGCGAGACTCGGTTGTGATGCGAGGGGGTGACAAAGGATGGGGGAGGAAGCTAAACAATGACTTTGTATGAGTAAAACTGCTAGACTACCGAAATCTTCTCTTGAGATTAGCTTACACCGCGTGGAACCCACATAAAGAAATCCTTATCTACACAAGAAGCTATCCGGCGGAACAATGCCGCCTACCAGGCTACAAAATTCCCTTCCCAACCCACCATTCGAT
>QGMK01000387.1:0-26273 GCA_007825345.1 Lachnellula suecica
GTTTGGAGCTTATGCGCAGGGCCGCGGTCTATGTTTGCTGTTTATTTCTTGCTATAAGCTTGATATTTTGCAGATTGGTAGATAACAAGGCTTTTGAGCCTTTTATAATAGTCGGCTTTGGAAGTTTAAGCAGTGTGATACTTGAAAGCTATCGGGGAGGTGGTTTGAGGCAAGTTGTTAGAATTTTAGGTGAGTTTTAGGGCCGATTGGGATGGGATGGAACTTCAAGCATTGAGATTCTTTCGAGTGGAAAATGAAATATTAATTCCTCGATTGGTAAGAGCATGCGGAATTGTTGGCAAGCAGACTACCTAAACATAGACTGCTCAGAGTCACTTCCGTATGCTTGTTTACAACTCAAGAACGGTGGAATTGAGAGGGTTTAAAAGTGCCACGGGGAATAGGACATTCCCAATGCACGAGATCCGGTTGAATCATTGTAACTTTTGCTGTCAAAAGGGCAACCAGCCATATAACGCCGGGGGTATATCGATAAATGCCGTACAAAAATCAAACACAAACGCCAAATATCTCGCCCCTCTTACTCACAGCGCAAGCGCACTCCCATACTGCCTATTCTTCTCCTCCGTAGTCGCCAACAGCTCCCTCAATGCCGCGATCTCCCTATCCTTAAGCGCGCCCAGCTCTTTGAAATGGCTGAGTTGTCTGCCTTGCTTCTCTGATGACTCCTTCCAAAAGTTGACCTTGCATTGCAGGGCAAAGATTGTGTCCTCAACAGACGGCTTGGAGGCGGAGTGTGGGGCAACGGATGGGGAGACGGAGGGTTGGAGGAAGTCGAGGGAGGTGGCTCGTGTAGAGGTTGTGAGGGAGGACTCTATAGATGGGGTTGTGGGAGGCGCTTTCTCTTCGACCCGGTGGCTTCGGATCTTATCTGGTCCGAGTAATTCGTTGAATTGCTGGAGAAAGGAGAGCGGGCCAGGGGTAACGTCGACTTTTTGGGCGTGAGCCGGGAAGCCAGAGAATGTTCCACTCAAAGGGGGACGTTCTCCGCCGGGAGCAGACTCGACGAGGAGACTCGAAGATTTAACATCCAGAGAGAGAACCTGGGTAGTGAGGGACGGATCAACCCTCGAGCTTGGTGCAATTGCAGGCATGGGAGGAGGGTATCGAGGCTATAGACAAATCAGTATGGCGTGAAGAATGTCTCATAATCCAAGAGACATTTTCACGTCCCCTCGATCCCCAGATCACGCAGTTTTTGACATACCTCTTCAGCTTTGATCCTGGACTCGGCCCCTCGAGGTCCTCTGGGGGCATTAATCAACATTGGCTCTGAGCGTTGAGGCTTTGGGGGCAAAGAATATTGCGGGCCCGGGCGGTTGTTTGCAGGCCGATTCATCAAAGCTCTCTTCTTCTCCTCCAGCCTCGGCCTCGGGGCTTCCTTCTTTATGCCATTGTCCCTCCTCATGCCATCGTTCCTTCTCTCCCTGATCTCCCTCAACCTGCGTTGTTCGTGAAGCGGTACTTGTCTCGAAAGCTGCTCCACGAGGCGCTGCTCCTCTACTCTGTTGCGGGGATCGCTGACCCAGAGAGTGATAGGGCCATGGTCTGTCCAAGGTTTAGCATTTATTCAGTAATCAAGGAACGGGAGGGACTATAATGTCTTGAAATTGCCGAGACATAAAGGACGTACGGGCTAATCGAGAGCCAGGGTATCTATTCCCGCTGCACGGCATGCTGGCAACGGCTTTCTGCAGAATGTCTGACTTCAAGTGGAACCCTCTGCGACGTGGCTTTGGAGAAGAAGGCGAGCAGGTTTGTGTGTCAAAGTTTCGACAAATTTCAAATTAGGTTTGGGTTGCCAAAAGAAAGCAAACGCGTGCGCACGTGACATGCTCCGGAAAAGCGGGGTACTCGCTGGGATCAGTAATGGATTTTCACAATCTAGCAATCCGATAATAAGACTCCGTTTGAGAAAAAAATCTTATTTAAAGGTCTCACAACGTTTGAGACCTTGAACTAAAGGGTTCAAGGGAATTGTATTCGTGAAAGGTTTTAGACCTTTTCCTCCCATAGGGTTAGGATCATTTCGTGCTGTCCCAATTCGAGCGATGAAGTATGAAGAATCTTCATCCCCGCCACGTTGATTCCATTACTTCCTAATTAGGACGTTTTGCGCACACGAAAGTCAACCAATTTATAACACAATAGTTGTCCCAGTGCCCAACCTCCCCTACTTTTACCGGGCTGCTCTTCATCAAAATTGTATACTAAGAAGATCCAGCGCCACCTTCTTCGCCTGCTTCTCCGCAGCAGCAAGCCTGTTCTTCAATTCTACGATCTCTGCATCCTTCTTTCGCTCAGACGATTCCATCTAACCCTCCCGTTCCTCCCATAATTCACGCCAGTAGGTGACTTGACGTTTGAAATCTTCGATCACTTCTTCGTGATTAGCGATTGGAGATGACGGGGTGGTAGGAGACGGACCAGCTTGAGACGCTTCGGTTGTTGGGAATGTTGGCTTTTGGCTTGCTTGAGGGCATGGTTCGTTGGTGGGGTAATACTCTGGGGTTGAGCGGAAGTAGAGGGACCGGGTTGAGTGGCGGAATGCGAGGCGTTCCGTTTGTGATCTCGTGGGTGAGCGCCGCGTGGCATATTGCGGGATTTTGAAAGAAGCAGCGTGTCTTCGACATCTGGGGAGGGAGAAGGGTTCCCTCCCATAGAGCTTGAGGCAATGATGGACAGCGGTAGTTCTTCTTCTGATTTGATATCCGGGCTTTCCGCTTGTTACCCAGCCAGTGAGTTTGGTGCCGTCGGACTTGTCGCCAGCCTTGGAGGAGAACTCTTGATCGGCGGGTACTTCTCGAGGAGCCACTTCGAATTCGCTCTTCGTTTTGACATGGACTGCTCCGCGGCCCGGTTTGCAAAGATCTGGCGTATTTGATTTGCGAGTTTCTCCTCCTCATACGGGTCGCGAGGATGGGAGGCCCAAATGAGATACAATTTGCCTTCAAGCGTTATGTTGACCGCTTCTGCGCCAGGAAACTTCTTTCGTTAGCATAGCATTTTGTGCGTAATGACAATAGAGGCCGGATTCTTAGGAAGAGGGGACTTCAGCAGCCCCGAAGCCTTCAATTTGTGTTGACAGAAAAGGTCAGAGAAGGTACTAGGTCCGGACAAAAAGCCATCCCCGCCATCTGCAGTCTTGGGGCTTTCGAAATCAGTCGAATCTGGCTATAAAGAGACGCATCATGTGAAACTCAAAGCTGCAACTCAAGCTTGACCACATTGTTTCCCAGCTTAATGTTCTCCTCCTTGACAGCGGCTAGCTCTTCCCGCAACGCGGCCATTTCTCTTTCATCGAATTCCCGCAACTCATTCAAATGGTCTATTTTCCTGGCCTGCTTTTCTACCTTTTCTGTCAACGCCTTTCCCGCCGTTTGATCGATTCTCCGCGACTTATTCAAATCGTCTATTTTCGTTGCCTGTTTTTCTAATTTTTCTTTTAACGCCACTTCCATCGTCTTATCGATCGTCCGCAACTCTTTCAGGCGATCTAGTTGCTTTTCTTGAATTTCTACATTCGTTTCCAACGCCTCTTTCATTTCTTCACTCAAAATCCGCAGCTCATTCAAATGGTCTATTTCTTTGGCTTGCTTTTCCACAGTCTGGGTCAGGGAAGCAACTTTCTGGTCTAGCTCGGAAACGATTTTCTCGATTTTGTCTTCTATACTGCTGGGTGGCAGGCGGGGCTTCTCAGTCGGTTTGGATGAGCCCGATGAGCTGGGAAGCGGCACGTTGTATACGAGCATAGGCCTCGATCGATCCGAGTGGTCTTTGCAGAATGTTGTGCTAGCGTTGGCTGACTGGACCTCTCAGGTAGTTGAGATACAACCGATTGGGCGGGGAGAGGGCCGCTGCATATTGGATGAGGTCGAGAAGTTTGTGCAGATTGCTCTCCTGGCGTTGAGGAGGCAACTTTCTGGCGAGGCCCTCCGTCTGGTTGGAGTTGTGGATCATTCGGCTTTTCCAGATATTGGTTGACGTTCGGGGCCCGTGGAGGGTGGATTTTCGCGTTGGAGAAACTTGAAGTTACTGAAGCTGGCTCTGCAGCTTCTCCCTTGATCTTGATTGTAGATGCCTCGCTTGCTCGTGGATTTTGTGACACAACTGGGGTTCTCTGTCTAGATTCCGGAGGAGATCTCGACGCTTCTCCTTTGATTTTGAATTCGGGTACGTTTGGCCGAGGTCTTCCTGGCGAATTTGGAACCGCTGAATCTGTTGTTGAAGACTTTGGGGGTAGCTGTGAAGATGGCATATGACCGCGCGCAGCCATTTCCTGCTGCCGCTTTTGCAGGACCAACTTCTTCGCGTCTCGCAAGCTGATAGGTCTGGTGAACTGAACTTTTTTCTGCTCCAAATCTACCGCCATCTGTGCGGCGAGCTTTCCTTCCTCATATTGGTCTCGCGGCGTTGAGGTCCATATGAGATGGGTGCAAATTGCAAAGCGTACGTGCACCAAATGGGCGCCCGGGAATTTCTTCCGACTGCATGGCATGGTGTACAAGAGGTGGTACAGACGCTGATAGGGTGGGGGCTGCTTCGGGAAAATGCAGAATGCAAAACAAGACTGGGGATGTGGAATACCGGTAGCTGGGGTCTTATAACCAAAACCAGCCAATTGGGGCGCTTTTGAGTTCCAGTAAATCCAGATCTTTTTGTCTTGTTTCAAAGCGAACCTAACTGCAACTTGTCATGGATTAATTAAACTCAACTCGTGTCGTTTGATTTAGCTTGGCTGTTTCTGCACAGACGTCACGATCACGTGAGATAATCGCTCGGCCAACTTCTCTTTATTGACTTCCCCTGAGACATTCTGATTTCTAAAAACATGCTTACACTTTCTAAAAGTAGAACCGGATATCTCAAGTTTCTTGTTTGCAGTTTACTTTACAATGCCGGTGGTATCATAATCCTGGAACGCCATTCCTACCTCGGGCTCCCTGAACCACGGGACTCCTGGTGATACAGCGATGTTTTGCCCCCGGCTCATAATACTACAAATCTGACATGCCTCCATCATCGAACTCCTTTTCTCCCTTAAGTATCTCGCGTCACTCATGATTTCGATATGCCCTATCCATCTGCTCTGACCACAACACCCAACTTCTCAACCAATTCTCTCTCCTTCTCCGCCAAGCCCTCTGCAAAGCCTTCCATCACGCCCTTTTGCTCGACCGAGAGACCTCTGTTGACTTTCCACCGCAAAGACTCAACCGTACCTCGCAGTACTGCTTTTTGCTCCATGAGTACATCAACGAGCTTCCACAGATGGCCGTTCTCGTTTTCTGCCCGATCTCGATCTCCTTTCAATGTGGTGAGCTCAGCATCCCTCGCCTGGATTGCGGTTACTCTTCTTTGTGTTGCTGGTGTAAATCCCTTTGTGAAAGGTTCTGATTGTTCTATCTTGATGGACTTGAAAGATGAAGGCGGCGGTGAGAGCGCTGGGGTACCATTCGGTGTCTGCGGCTTGGCGGATGTGTTTTCTCGGGATGTCGATGATGAGGACTCTGAACCTGAATCGGATTCCATGTTTAGATCTGACGAAGATGGGACTGAGTGAAACTCGGACTCGGTCTCCGACTCGCATTCAGACTCGGAGGAGGAGTCAGAGCCGGACTCCATTTCAACGTCGGATGATGTCTCCGCCTCATTCAATTTCGTCGAAATAGTGGCCGAAGAAAACTTTTCTGTGACAGGAGCTGAGATGGGCGTCTTTATAACTTCCGAATCCTGCTTTGCCTTCTCTCTAATGCGCAAATTTTTCAGCTTTTTCCACTCGCGCCACAAGACCTTCTTCTCCTTTCTGACATCGATATTAGTATTCCCCCCCTCCCACGCATTGCATGCAACCGAGAGGCCAATTCAAGCTCTTCATTAGCATGGCAAGGTTCTGCAACCCACATAACATATTTTCTTCCTTCAAATACAACAACTCTATTGGCCGAGCCCAGAAACTTTTTTATGCTGCATGGCATCTTCAAGTTGAAAGCGTCCGGCGGGAATGCAGGATTTGATTGTAGGTTGCCTTGCGGAGGTGAGAATTGATTGGCAGGTTGGAGAACAAGAAAGATGAGATTGAAGTCTAGATGGTAGTTGTTGACAACCAGAAATTTTTGATCCAAGTTGAAGGTAGATAAAATCAACAGATCGATCATTATTTATTTCGGCCCCATATATATGCAGGGGTCTGGCATTTTGCGGGGAAACGCGCTAGTGTCGCGGTTCCTATCCGTCGCGTCAACCCTGCGAACATCCTCAAAACCCACAAACGCCCACCCACGGCGCAAACATCAGCGCCAATGGCTCCAACCTTCTGCAGCGAGTACTCTGCTCTCGTCGAGGGGATTATAAAAGGAGCTCGGGCTTTTCTGCACAATAAAGTTCCAGGCCATTCATTCATCCTTCCAAAGCTAAACTCAGCCGGCTCAGTGACCCACTCCGACTACAATCAGCGTAGAGTCGTCCTGCTACAGCGAATGGTTGACCGAATGATATTTGTATGTGGCTTCAGATAAATCCCAAAACTTAAAGCTAATCGATTCTTGGTAGGATGAAATCATTGTCCTCGACCCCAAACCCTCAAACGGCCCCAGTACCAGATACCTCTTTCATCCCGAATTCGATGCAGAAAAGGGCTTTGGAAAGCTTACCGGCACAGCATGGATCAAAAGCTTTTGGTACAACTCAGACTTTGACCAAGCTACAAATGATGCAATGATCAACATTGAGCGGTTCTTGAACCGAGAGGTTGTGCCCCAAAGTATGTTGTGTCATGGTACTGTCACACAGACTTATGCTAATCTCTTACTCATCAGAGCTTATTAATGCTCAAGTCAAAGTACACCCCTCCTCCTAATTAAATACGAGCTTTGGCTAATTTATTTGTAGACCGAAATGATGTCTAGCCAAATCAGGCGTGTGGCCCCGGTTGAAAAGGACCAAGACATTCCCTCTCCCGACGTTACAAATGATAAATCTGCCCCGCGAGTGGAGTCTGATCATGCTCAAGATACAAGCCTCCACCAAGATCCCAGCAGCACACGCCGCAGATCAAACAGCGACGCGAGCCATAGTTCAAGTGGGTCTGATCCTTCGAGCCCTATACCTTTGTTCAGTCCCGTACGGAGACCCGCATCAAATTATTCTGCCAGTAGCCCTCTCGAGATCGAGGAGCGTGGTTCTAGGCCATTCTCGAGTACACCTTCAGTACCCAAGCTTGGCCCCAGATATGGTGAACCAGAAAATGGTCTGCAGGATATCGCAAGGAGGCTTTCGGTGTCGCTAGCACTAGTCTCTCGGAAAGTCGGCAATGTTGCGGTATCTGGCATGAACGATGAAGTGATGTCTGAAGAGAAAGATGTATCAATGCCATCAAATGCAGAGGTAAAGCTTGTGCGTCATTCGCGAGATATAGATGAACATTAATGTGGCCTACTTCTAGAAACCTAAAGTAGTTAAGCTTCGGACCGATTATCCAGATGACCGCTTTGAGGAAGTCTATGATCATCAAAGGATTCTCGTGACGCATTTCAAATGCCACGACTGCGATGGTCAGCTAATCGGATTTCGCGGCCCTCAAAACGGAAGTAATCTTAGCCAGTTAAGCCAGCATTTGCGAGGTCGGAGGCATATGGAACGCGTGCATTACAGATTGCGTGCACAGGGGGATTTGCCTCAAGAGACCCCAGCGGTCAAAGCTAGGGTGTTGACTTTGAAGACCGCATTTGCAAAATCATACAGACAACTCTACGACATAATTTCCCAAGTTCCCTACGCTCAACCTACAAAGACTCCTGGTAGTATGGAATTAGCATCGGAGAACAACCCAACATTATCATCTCCAGGGTTCCGTGTACCATCTTCGGACCCAGCCGCTCCCGAGAGACCAGAACTCAGTAAGCCCGAGAGCAATCCCACGCGGAAGGGGAAAGAGCCAGAGACGCGACGAGATTCATTCCCAGATGATGTAGTCAGACCTTATGTACCCGTGCTAGACGTCAGTATATCAACAAGCCTCTATGTAATCTTCTAACGTTTTGTAGTATCTGCATCTCTTTAAAGACCTTGGCGCCAAAGATTTGGCGGACTTGCGAATCATGTTTCCAGATGATGACTTTGAGATAGCTGAGGATGCCGAAATTTCGTTCAAATGCAACGACTGCTCTGGGCGCCTTTTCTCCACTCTGGTATACTTCAATAAGCATCTCGATGGCTCGAAACATATTGCTAAAGTTCATCAACGCTTGTGTCGAGAGGGCAAAACTGCGACAAAAACCTGGTGGGTAATGTTCCGGATGAGAAAAATGGAGGACCAGGTTTCAACTTCCGAGCTCTATAAGAATCTCATAGCTGAAGGTGCTCCGTACTCGGCGGACAATCTAGGCCCTGAGCCTATTAGGTTTGACGAAGCCCGCCGCCGATATGTTCCCATTCCACAATCCTCCATTGTAAAGTTGCAGACAAAGCGGCCAGCAAACGCAGGGAATAAAGAGGGTAACGCTTCTAAGAAAGTCTGCACAGGCGTCGGCGACGAGACATCTCGAGCAGGCCCTCCAGAACACGCCGACGCAGAAACAGCTGGACGTTCTCCAAAGTCAGGCATGACAGACGAAGAGAAGCTTGCGCTCGATGACTGTATCCAAAATGTTGAGAAACACCGCGAGACACTCCAAAATCAAGCCTCCACCCTCAAGGAGCAAGGCGCCCAAGTCCAGCAAACAATGCAAATGCTAGGAGACGTCTTCGACACCAACGCCGCACAGAACACAGCCATCGAGCGGATGCGCACAGACACGACGGAATGGATCAAAGACTTAGAGAAAGCAAATACCAAGCTGCGGAATACGAACCAACTATTGAAGCTGGAACTCCGACAACAAAGAGACAGCCATGCGGCGTATACCAAGGAGAACGATGCGCGGTTCGAGAGAATGGCACATGATAATAAGGCTCAGTTGGCTCTTCTCACGGATATGATTAGGAATGGCGGGAAGGAGAACATCCCGAGTGGCTGAGCCAAGTTACGCCTGAAGTGCCCCCCGAGAAAGTCCCGAAAAAGATACCCTTGTCTCAACATGATCCAGGTGCAGTTATTTCTTCGCCCGTGTGCTTATTATGTCGTATGTAATACTTGCTTGCTAAGGAGTTGAGCTGGGATTTGGGGAGCGTTGGCGACTATGTTGGGGTTGGTGTTGGTGTTGGCGTTGATTTGTTTTGATTTGACTTTCAAAAAAGGCTGTAAGGATAGATTCAAGTCTGCAACTCACACAAAAGAAATATAATTTACATCATTACTTCGGTACAGACATTGTCTTGACTTGCATAGAATAAAACCAGCTTCTGCTTCTAATGGGTAATGGTATTCCGTACCAAGCTGGACTTATAATTCAAGATGCCCCAGAACTTCTGGAATTCCAACTCCTGGCTTCATCCGACTGAGCCTAGGACAGTTTTATATGCATATTATATCCTAATTACTCCAAGCCCTTACCATTCGAGCCTCACACACCCAATCTGTCTCACATCGCCGTGTCACGTGCACCCCCATTGTTTACTGCACCTCGCGCGTCCCCCAACGCGCCTCTCCACACCCACGCGATGTCTCCACCTCCACCACTGCCATACACGCACTACCTCAAGCTCACCAAATTCCTCACCTCGCACCTGCAAGCCACGTCCACTACCAGCATCCGCCACCAAGAATTAGTTCAATTGGCCCTCGAACGCTTCCCAGGATTCGACGAAGCCGCCATCGTGGAGGCTCTCAGGCGCATGCTTGACGAGCGGATCTTGAGGCCTATGAGTCCTAGCGCGCTGGTGCTTGGATTATGGGGGAATGGGACGGGGAGTAGGGAGGCGAGGGTGGATGCGCTGGATGCGGAGAGTATTGTTGTGCGGGATGAGAATGCGCCGGCTGTAGAGGAGGGACAAGAGAATGGGGATGATGGTGGATGAGATGGCGGGGTCGGTGAAGAGAGTGATGAGGAATATGTTGAGGACGAGGATCCGGAAGACAATCCTAAGGAAGCTGCACGGAGTACGTTGACACACAATCCTGAATAGGTGCAATTGCTGACTTACTGCTTTTTAGGACATGCGAAAGCATACGCCGAGGTACGAGTCCAGACGTTGAAACAAATACAGAGCCCAATTGACCTTCGCAGATGACAAAAGGAGCTGTTCCTCTTCCACCGAGTCCCAGTCGAGACCTACAAGATACTCCAAGTCGAAAGCGCCGAAGACTGGAGATAGCTGCGAGTGATGCTTCGAGCAGCAACCAGACTATCCCTTATAGCCCTCACAAATATTCGAATTCTACCCCGCGTAGGTTGGCAAATAGGCTTGGTACACCTATGTCTGAGGGACGTAGACGGTCTGCGCCGACTTATTACCAGAGAAGTCCGCTCAAGCCGTTAGATACAAATAAGATGATGGCGTTGGATAATTGCCCAAGTATAAACCTGAAGCAGGAGAAGAAAGTGAGTATCTGGAATTGAACTTCTATGGTAATATTCATCTAACCGTGGTAGAATACCGCTCCAGCGTGGCTGAACGAAGGAATCGATGAGCTTCGTAAGAAATATCCCAACGATTTGTTTGAGGCAGATCACCAGGGCATTAAATGTCTAGACTGCGATGATAGGATGTTCAAAATAGGAGCTAATAAAATGGTCATCAACGGCTTCGATACCCACTGCAGAATGTCCAAGGAGCATCGCGCACGCGTTGAGGCACGACTCGCAGCCCAGCCTCAAACAGAGACATACATGCCCACGACAAAGACAATCGATTATGCAATGCCCCCCGACCCTCTCATGGTTTTTGCACACAAAGGAGGCTACTCGAACCTTGCACGGTCGAGACAAGCTTACTTGGCTGAACTGGAAGCCGAAGTGGGTGGCAGCAACTTCCGTATGATGTCTCTTCAGCAGAGACAAGCCCGCTTGGAGGCCAATCAAAAAAGTCACGATGATCAGATATTGGAATTTCTTGAAATCTCTAGGAACGCGGGAGACAAATATCAATTATTGTCAGACGAAAATGCATCAATGAGAAAGAAACATGAAGAGCATACTTGCAAGTTGGAACAGCGCATTTTGGGAGTCGAAGAGGTCCAGAAGACCGAGCGCCGCAAGGCAGAAAGACTATTCGATACTTTTGAAGAGAAACAATCGAATCGAGTTAGTGTCTTATCATGCAAAGTCAAAGACATCGAGGAGCACAGCCAAGATCAACTCAAAGAATTTTCGAGGCGGGTAATGAGAGTAGAAAAGAGGCAGGAGATGGAACTAGAATCCATCAACAAAGCCAGCGCCGAGGCAGCAGACAGCAAAAAGCAGGTTGAAGAAAACACTGCTCGGCTGGGTCAAATGTCCGAGCAGTCTGCACAGATGGACGCGCTGATTCAAACGCAAGGCAGTATCATTACTGGTCTCGAGTCGCAGCTGAACGTGCAAGAGAGCATCGTCACGGATCTTGAGTCCCAAGTCCAAATCCACTCCGACGAACTCCAACGGCACCGAGACAGTGAAGATAACCTGCGTCGTAACTTTTCCGCGCAGATGACTGTGCATTTTGAGCAGACAGACTCTCGCATAAAGGCCATTGAGCAGTCTTGCCAAGAACGACTGGAGCGTTTTGAGATGCGACTATTAGAGGGGGTGCGCAATGCTAATGCGTCGAACAAAGAGCGTATTCAATTACTGAAGAAAGAGAACGGCAAGCTTAAGGCTAGCATTGACGGATTTGGGCTTGCGGTGCCGGCGATCTTCGAGAGTTTGAAAGATTTGGAAGCAAAGGTTTTTGATGAGGAGGAAGAGATCGAGGTCGATGACGATGATGAGGCTTCCGGCAATGGGGAGGGGCTTGTTGGCAGGGAAATTCCTGCTGCCAATGAGGAGGGTCCTGCTGGCGGGGAAGAAAATGCGGGAGAAGAAGGCCACGAGGAGGAAGAGGAATGGCATACCCCTAAAGTTGAGCCCACTTGAGCTTTTTGGATGTTGTTCTGGATATGAAAACACTTTCTGGGCTAATTGTGCACCTTGTCATGAAGTGCTGGAGAGCGCGGTTCCCACCTAGGTGGCAAACAGACGGTCACCCAAACATTGGGGCGACCGGTATATGAGGCGGTGGACACACCCAGAGGAAGTCACTGGACTTGTATATTCTGAGATGTGCAAGTCGCAAGGGACTTGACCGTAGATAGGGACGAGTCATGATGATGACTTACCAGTGCTCCTTTCCGCATCGGTTGTGGCAAGTGCCAAAGGCCCGAGGCTGGCAGAAGTGACCGGTCTCTATCGAAGCTACATTAAACTGGATTGATTATTCAAGCTGCTTATTTATGCTTTTCGCCTGTTCTTTTTCGACTGAGAATGAGAGCAGCTCGGAATAAAGAGCCTCTGCGGGTCAGGACATTTCTATATAAGACATCAGATAAAACTTTTCAAGGGTTGATCCCATCGTCTTCGTCATTCTCTTCCTCATCTTCGTCACTACCAAAATCATCGACATCAAAATCAAAATCCTCATCAAAATCCATGTCAGCCTCCGCATCTCCACTAAACTTCCCCTCGCTCAAATCCATCAATCGCATATGCAGTTCTTCCGATTCTTTCTGCCGTGAAGGTCCTTGCAGCCACAATATTGACGAAAGTGAGCCGATACTTGAAAGCGTAACTTTATGGCTTTCCCCGAATACCCTTGACTTAATTTCTATGAGTTTCACCTCGAGATTTTCTGCCTCTGTGAGCTTCCCTTGCTGGACGAATATACCCACCAAAGCTCTCATCGAACTTAGTGTATTTGAATGTTCCTCGCCGTATTTCTTCTTGCTTATATCCACATTTTGCGCCCATAGCTCTTTAGCTTCCCTCAGCTGCCCTAGCCTGTCGTAAACCGACGCCAGTATGTCAGTTATCATAAACGCGTCCGGAGGGTCCTTCTGAAGCGCTTTTTTGCAGAGCTGTACCATTTCCATGTCGAGCTTTTCTGCCTTCTGTCTCGGTCCTTCGGCACGCACAATGTTTTGTAAGATTGCTAGCTCGCCAATCTCAATGAGAGTGTCTACATGGTCTTCCCCAAGTACTCTTTTACTGATCTCCACACTTTCCGACATTAATTTTTCGGCTTCATAAGTCTTCCCTTGGTCTCGAAGATTGTGCGCTAGATTTGTCATAGCGGAAAGCGTATATGGTGTCTCTTCCCCAAATACTCTCCTACTTATTTCCAGCAACTGCATTCTCAGATCGGAAGCCTCTTGGCGGAGATCCTGCTCCGGCTGTTCAGCCTCATGCCAACCATTTTTACCTTCTAGGATGTTGGATAAAGTGGCCATAAGTGATAACACTATCTCATTTTCGACCCCAAGAGCACTTTTTAAAGTATCCAAGTCCTGTCTTACAGCCACTTGAGCTTCTTCTAGTAGATCGTGTTGTTCGTAATAATCGTAAGCGTTTTGGTCCAGCACACGGCTATTGTAAAACAGATCGTCGTAAATAGAGCCTGCTCGCCATATCACTCCCGGTTTCTTCAACTCGTTCAATACCTCCTCGAATTCGTCCGCACTTGCACGGCTTTGTTGCAATAGGTGGTTGCTCTTTTCATCGCTTCTCATACAACCGAATCCAATCCTGTAGCAGAGTGCTAGTTGAAAATTAAGATGATGTGTTGGCTGTGTAGCAATTCGGCGCTCTATACATTTCGAGGTGTATCGTCGCACACGGTAGTCCGACTCGTACAGCGAATATAGCGAATGAGAGATCTGATAGCGTTAGATCAATAAGTCAAGCTGTATCCCAATACTTACATCGAACTCGCAATCCAATGGCATGAATTGATAGTTGATAAGGTTTGGTGGTAATCTCTCTGGTCTTCGACTTTTGAGCGCCAAGTTTCGTTTGATGGGACTTTTTGGACTGCAATCTTACCGATTTGGATCAAGCAGCTTGATCAGACTTCCAACGTCAACCTTTCTTAACTTTGGATCAGAGACTAATGTCATGCTGAAGAAGTCCCTTACACCGTCTTGCTGTTCTGAATCGAGACCGTCTTGCATCATCAGCAGTTGATGGGCAAGGAGCACCAAACCATCTTTGTTTTTTAACTCTACTAAATTGTCCCAAAGACGAGTCTCCGGTCCAATTTGCAACAATCGCACTACCTCCTTGGGCAAAGGCTCGCTTCCGGATAAAACTCTCTCGAACAAAAACCAGAAGACAAGCATGCCTAGCGAGAAGACATCCATTGCGCGTGCTTCCGCCGGCTTCACTCCCATGTCATTATGCTCGGGGGCATACCAGGGCTTTGACTTGGGAAGCTGTATCATATCGTTGTCTTGGGAGTAACAAGTCGAGTAGCCGAAGTCCGTAACTTTGGCAGTAAACACACCGTTCTTATCCTGGAACACGAGGACATTTTGAGGTTTGATGTCTCCGTGGATAATGTCTGATACAACATTATTTCTGTTCCATGGTTATTTCTAGAATACTCACGATAAGTGTGCATGTCTGCAATTGCTGTAGCAACATCCAAGCAGAGTTTTATTCGCTCGTCGAAACCGTGGGTTTTCCCAAGTGATCGTGTAGCAAAGTGATACAAATCCCCAAACTGGGACTTCTCGAATACAAGAACTGGCCAGACCTGATCATTCGACGCAGATGTGACGGGCGTGCTGCTGGCCTCGCCCTTCAGAGGGACATCCCAGCATACTCCTTGCAGCTCAACAATGTTGGGATGCTTTATGATTTCGGGATGGCGTAAGACTGTGATCTCACTGATAAGTACGTGAAAAATTCTGCTGTCCCATTTCTGGCTATCTGCGACAAGCTTAAAGGCAAAACTTGTCTGTAAAGTTATCCATGCCTGACTGATTCGACTCGTACCTCCAAAACCTATTGGACGCAATGATTCTTGCCACGCAATGGGCAAAAACTCAATTTCGAGCCGCTGTGCCACTGCAAGAAAGGTGATAAAATCGCATTGCATATTTGTAAATTTCTCTACACGCAGGACGCTACTAGACATTGGGCGAGGCTGGTCGAATGTTGAATGGTCGTTGATAGACATTTCTTGAAGTTGGTCCAACATTGAGAGGCTTTGAGACATTTTGAAGGCTGGTGAGGCTGGCGATGAACACGGCACATAAACAGTCTGCGGTTGAATTATAGCTATGGTGGTCGTATGCTAGGTGCTTCCAAAGACAAACGGCGTCTGTACTCTGTACGTATTACACTAGAAACTTAGACGACCAAGAGCATGAAGCTATTTCGTTGTTTGTGCCACGTCAGAGATGGGCGGACCACTGTGGCCAATGTGAGACTCATGCAAGGCGCACCGTTTGCGGACAATGTCAGCCTCAACCAAAGTACAGTAAGCGAGATACTCCAAGAACGACGATGACTTTTCTAGCTCGTAGTTAACACCAAGTACATCATTATCTATAAAATACATTTGTTTGGTTTGCTCGGATGAGACTAGGAAACACCTTCAAATATGTCTACCTCATCACTACAAGACCGACGGAGCGGCATGGACGGACTCAAGATACGCCTCGAGGGGCGCCGACAAGAAAATATCCACTATCGGAGGTTTATTCCAGAGCTGTCGTTGTATCAGGTTACGACAAAAGATGCCGTGTACAAGGAGCTTCGAGACGCCGGGATTGGAGCTCATCAGCAAGAGGAAATCGCAACAAGGGTAGAGCGAAGCGGGAGAAAGATTTTCGCTGTACTGACCTTGATTGGACAACCCGCGGACGTCTTGAAATTCATCGAGGCAGATGAGCTTCAAGATGTGAAACTCCCTATCAAGATCGAATTTCTCAGGAACGAGATTAAGATTACCAAAGCATCCGAATTTGAAGAAAAGCAATGGGAGGTTGTAGCACCAACGTTTCTACGTGGAACACTCAATAGGCGTCTCAATGCGAAGGCCATTCTACCCTTTACCTTGAAGAAAGACATCGGTCACGGTGCTTTTGGTAAAGTATGGGAGATTGAGATGGATGAAAACCATCAATGTTTTGAAAACACCTTTCCCAAAAGGGTAAATGTATAGCCTCTTTCGGACCGAGCAAAAGCTGACATTCACTAGTGCGCCCAGAAAGAACTAGACAACGCAGATGACCACCGCCTTGAATTAGACAATTTGGCAATCCTCAATCATCTCAAGCACCCAAATATCGTGGAATTGTTGGCTTCTTACACGTATCAAGAGAAACACAACCTACTTTTCCCGTTGGCAGAAGGAGGAACGCTAGCGGCACTTTTTCACATCGAACGCCAGCAGACAGGTTTCCAATTGGATGAGACTTTTCTAATCGCTCTGGTCGGACTCTCTTCTGCAATTGAACACGTTCACGACTTTTTTGAGCAGAGGGTCGACTTGAAATTAATCGGGTGCCATCATGATTTGCGACCTCAAAACATACTTGCTTCAGGAAGTACGTTGATTCTAGCCGACTTTGGCTTGTCAAGATTCAAGGAGTCACACGAGAATTCAGCAACGCCGTTCCGGACGGGGATGGATGACTATCTTGCACCAGAGTGCGAAGACCTGGAAAAAAGCTTCCAGCCTCTTACTATACGGCGATCTAGCGATATTTGGTCTTTCGGCTGCATTATCACCGAGATTGTAGCATACATGACTTTTGGTAACACTGCCGTGAGGAGTTTCAGAAAGGAACGGGAATTTCGAGTAAGGTCGTTTAAGCTTCACCTTTTTCACCGTGGTCCCGATATGACATCAAACGTTGTGTCGGAATGGCTTTCAAGATTGGAACATTCTGCCTCAAATTCATCTAAAATGCTAGTTGGTCTAGCTAGGAAAATGCTTGCTATTGATCAGTCTTTGAGACCCAAAGCCGGTGCTATCACTCAGAGGATACAACTGATCGCTCTGAGTGAGATTGTAGAGACGCTGGAGAAGTCTCTAATGGAAACTGAACAGAATACTGCTTCTCTTGACGCTTTCATTGAGCACAAGAGGTTTACGGCATGGATTTACGGCATTGGAATTATGGATCTTCGATCTGCACCCTCCTCTGACTGGCAGGATCTCAGTGGAAATTTTGGGTCTATCGTTGAATGTCTGACTCGGATGCGAGAGCATTTGAAGGGGTGGGTATCCCAAGAAGGAGCCGCAACTCTCGGCTTCTTGCAAATACGCAACTTCAACGATGAGCTTGGCACTCTCCTTGACGCAAAACAACAAGAAAGATCCAGAAACTTCTTCAGTATTTCTGTTATTGATAGCTTTAACGATAAGGATGTTAAGAGAACCCAAGAAAACCACACAATCCTAGGTCTCGACAAGCAGTTTCGAATGTGCACTACTCTCAAGATTATGACTACACTAGCAATGGATCAGCTCGAGGCTGATTCGAAATCAATGCAAGTGGAATCTAATAGAGTGCGGCTCATAGATCAGTTTGATGAGCACAGTATTGCTGAGGTCGAGGAGGAAGAGCGTGTGCGACACGTGCTAGTAGAGTGGCGAAAATACGGACAACAGAGTGCAGACAAAGCAGTCAACCAAGAATTATTCGCTAGGGTCAATGCAATCGCAAAGTTATTATCGACAGAGAAGCCAGAGTCAATACGAGCGTTACATTGCCGTGGCTATTTCCATGACGAAAGTCGGCATGCATTCGGGGTTCTGTATGATATCCCTCGTTCAAGTCCCGACTCTGTCCGGCTGACCACCCTCCACCAACTAATTTCGGATACATCCAGCCAAATGAAACTCTGGCCTATTCTTGATCACAGGTTTAGCTTGGCTCATGTCCTCGCAAAATCTGTTTTACATTTTCACCTAATTGGATGGTTACACAAACGATTGACCCCCTTGAATATTGTATTTGTTGCAGCAAATGAGGCAAACCAAGGAGAACGACTTCAAAGCCCATACATCATTGGCTTTAATCATAGTCGTCCAGATGATCAATCTGCGTTCACAGAAGGGATAATGACCTCGGGGTTTGCGGGGTACCAACATCCCGAATACCGTAAATACACTAGAGGGTATCGGCCGCAGTTTGACTACTATAGCCTGGGCGTTATACTCCTGGAAATTGGCGTTTGGCGACCATTGACGGGAATCGTTAAAACCAGCGGCATCTGGGGCGAGGATCACGATCGGAAGCTCAAAGACCGTATCCCACATCTGAAACAGTACATGGGCGAGGATTACTATGAAGCAGTCATGGCTTGTATTAACGGAAACTTTGGGAGTGAAACCAGCGACGGGACATTCCTCGAATTTGAAACAAAAGTCCTCAGTCGACTTAACAGATTCCTCGCGTAAATGCAACCGAAAGCTGCTCGAGATGCGAGGTGAAAGCGAACCACGCTGCAGCTAATCGTTAAGAGGTTTGAGAATATGTTAGTCTTGAACAAAAAATCTACTTTATAGTATGAATGCGAGACGTAAGAAGGTGGGATCGACGTAAGCATTGTATTTCAAGTATACAAGCATGCAAGCAAACAAGCCAAAATGTTAGCCAGTGAGGGGAACTCCTGATGAACCACCTTTGAGCCAACGATATTCCAAGAATCTAGTAAATCCAAGGGTCATAAGTGTTAAAACAACAGATACCAAGATATAAATCCAAAACTGCGTGGCGAGTACAAAGGACTTGCCAGGAGTGCTATCTTGTTGAAGTTGAATCAGGTTCGAACTAAATATTGTCTTCAAAAGGTCAGAACAACAGTACCCCGCTTTTATTCCAAAATCCCTGAAAGACTTACCGCCATCAAGGAAGCCGGTAAAAAGACAGTGGATATTGTAGCTAGCGCTTTGACAGTCTTCGAATCCTTCTGGGTTTGAACCGAAAGGGTCGTGGCCTTGCAATTCTCTTCGTGAATTTGGGAAACAGAACTCCTCAACGTAAAAATGCTTCTCTCAGAGGCCGTGCTGATTGCTTGAAGGCGCTCAATACTTCTGAATTCAATGATTTTTGATAGCTGAGGTAGAAGGAATTAGTTTATAACCTAGGGGCTGCCGAAAGGATAGGAAACGTGAGTGACATACGAGATCAAATGTACCTTGCAGAGATTGCATAATGTTGGCGATGCTTTGTTGGTAAACTTTTATGTCTGCAGCGTATGTATCGATCGAGACTATGGTTACATTGGTGCTGGCCGATAAGTTTGGGTAGGAGTCGATGAGGGACAGCTGATATTGTTTGATGCGCATCGCAAGGTTGAAGCAGGACTCGAGCACTGACGAGGCCTCTAAGACCTTATGTCGCAAGCGTTGCAAAACTTGCAACTCCGAGAAATCGATTGTGTAGTCATGAGTAACTTCTATTCCGACTTTCGAGAAGCATACTTTCTCATCCTTTCATTGTGCGTCAGCCACTGCAGCCTGAATATTGAGTTGAAAGGTTGTTTGAACATACCACAACTTTCAGCTGAGAGTTAAGATGCACAATATACTTGCCCCAGTTCTCTGCCGTGTTCAGAAGAAGAACACGGTGTATCTTCAATAGACTGCCAATGGTATAATTATCTCCGGATTTTAATTCTCTCTCCAGCTGATTTCTTGCAGAGCGTGGAAACTGGAGGAAAATCCACACAGACTTCTGATTTTCAATATCGGCTTGATGATATATTCCCACTTGTCTTAAAGACCACGGATCACCGTGGCTACGGCCATTCTCCTCGACATATCGAAGAAGGTATGAAAGCTCTATGCGGAAAGTCAGCCTATGCACCAGCAGCTATATCCATAGATTTGAGACCAATATCATGATATTTAAGACCTATGTTTCTTTCTGGATGGCCAGTAGATTCTTTATGATATCCATAAAACGTAAACCGTTTGGGAAAGCTATCGCTGGTCTTGGAACCAAACTCGTGAAGTATATTGAGGAATGGCGAAAAGACATGTTGCTGGGCTAAAAGTCGTTGAAATGTTTCTCTGGTAATCTGGAGCTGACCCCAAGAAAACCTCTGAGGGAGAAGACTTGGAGATAAGTCAGCTTCAAGGACTTTGTCAATTGTGAACCGGCGTTTGTCAACTCAACTAACTAAACAATATTCTCGTCTTGATTGGAATGACTCTGTTGTTGAGTCTGTCAGTACGTTTATACTAATTCAGTGGGAAAGACATAAGCATTTCCACGAAGTTGGCCTTTAGAATAGTTCGCACTTACGCGTAGTTCTTCATTGAGTCCATCAAGACTGGTGATATTTCGACTTGCGACATTAAGATTGGCTATCTCTTCTTGAACATTAGAGGGGCACTGTATTAAGATCTAATCATAATCGCGGGTTTACCATGATGTCCTTGAGGTATGCGTATGACTTCGAAAGAAACAATGCCAGGCTCAAAAATCTTCGTGGAATTCTGGTCCAGCAATTTCTTATAGGAAGCATGGCATTCCCCAGGCGTAAAATAAACCTGATTTTCCAAAGGATAGCCATCTCCGAGGTCCGGGGTCTCGTCAAGAGACGAATTTGATTGAACAGACATTGCATCAAGAGCTATTGAGACGTATGGCGGGATTCATTTTCCCACTGTTCTCCTCACGGGGAAAAATGAGGACTCAAGGCAACCCAGCCGGTCTCGTAGGATCTTGCTTCGGGCGCGGCTACCCCGAAATCGTGGCTTAGCCATAGATTGTCGCCTATCATGACCAATCCCCGCGCCACCCATGCATTTCAACTGCACCCTCAACCAATCATGATCTGACAACAAATAATTCATGCCGGCTGCGGTCGTCTCTGTGTAACTAGCTTCCTCATTAATGAGCCGTTGAAAGCCTCACCAGAAAAAACGTCTGAGACCAAAACAGTCTAAATCGCAACGTTCGACTAGTCTTCCAGAGGTAGCATCAACTAGTCGTTATGGCAAATCAGACTCTTGAGGTTCGCTACATTACGAAGCCAGTGCTAGAAAACCTTCTGTCGAACTTGTTCACCCCAGGCTACACGGTTGAAGTATGATTACTTTGAAGGTTATTGTGATTTATTTTCTGACCTTTTCATCAGACGAGTGGCTCATTCTATGTTCTTAGCAATCTACCTCGACTACTAACAGAGGTATGGAAATGGCCAGACACAATCGTGGACCATTCTTGAGAGCTAATGCCGATACTAGACGGAGATCAACCAAATGCAGAAAGACTCTGGCCTGACTTGAAGCCAGGAATAATGATGATGATAATGGAGCACTCAACACCTTTCCGATCTATTTCGACCTAGACGACCTTGTTGCTCGTCTCCGCAAATTTAACGGCTCCTTACTCCTATTTGTGCGCCACCTATTCATGCTTATCATGGATGCCTAACGCCCTTCAAGCAACTTGCCATACTTTTTGCAAACTCTTTCTACTTGTACCCCCGACTCGACTGCGGCGTTCGTCTACCCTCAGTAATCAATCCTATCTTCGCATTCATCGTGGAGCCGTTTCAGAGATACAATGGAGCTAATAAGACAATGGGTACCGGAAGAGCCAGGCGGAATGGCAATGGGCTTGAGGCTGCGGGACAGTCACATAGCGGCTTGAGTCTCTGAATTTTCACGCCATATTGGGGATATAAATGCTTCCAGGATTGTTTGTTCAGGGGTTTGACATCTCATTCCAACCTTTCATCCAAAGTAAAACACTGTATGCCAAATAATGATCGATGGTCGATCATCGAAAAGGGGGATTACTCCAATGGTTATAAGTCTATTCTACACAACTGCATTATCTGTATACTCTAAACTTGCTTCTTTCATTTGCAACGAGCCAGTTTTCCCTCCCTCGCACTCCCCACCGGGCTTGAAACGCGACGAAGGTATGAAACTGTAGCGTCGTTACGAAGTCGTGATGCTAATGAGGTCGTTCGTTTCTTCCTGGCAAGACAGTGCGGATGTTAGAGGAGCGAGTCACCTGACACCATGCCAAAGATCTGACTCGCACTGCACCTAGTCACTTCGTCATTTTTTCTTTCTATTGCTGACTGATCATATTTGAAATGTTTCACAAAAGATGGGATTCTTTGCTACTTGTAAAACCTCGATTTCTTTAGTCCCGGGGGTTCAAAATAGCGGGATCTAGGCTATCCACCTACTTAAGGTGCGGCCAAGTTCTTCCATTGATACTTACAGCAATGTAGTATCTACTAATTACTGATTAAGTAAAAGAGTCAGTGGGGTTACAGTTTATAAGCAAGGTACTCTCAAAAAGATACCAGAGAGGGTCTTGCCCACATGACTGCAAGAAATAATTGCGCAATGCGAAGCAGGCGGGACAGGCGCGAACGAGCTAGCTGCTGGTTATGAGTACACAAGTGTTTTATTTCCCTTTTGATGAGTCCCACGCCTAGTCCGTTTGAAGCGGAAGTCACGCTGTGATTTTAGTTTGGGACTGGCGGAAACTACGGGTAGTAGGGGAGCATTGCTGAGTCACTACCCACTGTATCTGAATCTCGACTTAAAAATCTTTGACACTCGATCCTTCCGTGAATTATTTCTTCGAACCTATTTCACTTGACCCAAATAACTTACCGTACACTATCAATTATCATCACTCTGACCCGTTTGCAAACCGACCATCGACACAGCCTGACTTTAATACTGTATTGCACTCCATACCACTTGAAATGGATCTCCAAATTGCGATGGGTTCCATAGCCCAAATACCCAAAGATGTACGTCTGATCATCTGGGAGATGGTCATAGGCACTTTTTTCTTGAAACACGAGTCATTTCACAACAAGAGAAAACAGACATATCCCGGAACGATATTGAGTATTCTACAAACATGTAAGCAAATATCCGCAGAGGTCTCCGACTTGCTCTATGACGACGTTCTATCCTTTGAAGTTTGCCCCAAATCTTATAGGGGGATTACCTTTGGAGCCTCGAACACTCTTGAGGGCTTCTGGTGGATAGACTTAGAACACGATGGCCGAGGGTTTCGCCACCTGCCCTACAAAAAGCTCCGTGGGATCAGAGTGGAAATCGAAGCACCAGGCTCACAAGATCCTGGGGGGCTTATCGTTCTGTGGCAAAAGATACAAAAACTCACCAAACTACTTTCCGCGGCCGGAAGATTAAAAAAGCTTGAGGTGTATTTCAAAGACACGACGTGGGGGACATGGTTCTTGGGCAGTAAGCCACGACAGAGCATCGGACCTTTAATGGACCAGGAACTCAAGAAAGAAAAGATTGCAAACGATTTGAAATCAATTATCATGCTCTTCTGCAAACTGCGAAATGTCGGGACAGTAAAGTTCCTTGTGCCAGAGGAGGAAGCAAGCACTTCAGCGCTCATCGAACGCTGCACGCGGGCTATGATAACCGGGGAATTAGATTGGGCTAGTCCCATGGACAACGTCTTGAATACAGGACAGATCAAAGAGTTCCAAGACCAAGTCGATATCATCTTCATGCAATTCGACGAAGCAATGGACGAGCTACCCGGCCCGACCGCAAGAAGGCTCCGACTAGAGCGCTTCAGCTCATGGTACATATGGGATCCCAAGCAAAACAAGTTCAGCGAGTCGGATTATATCAAAGAGGTCGAAAGGATAAGCAAAAGTAAATCCGATATATCTGAGTGGAACGGTTCCTCTCGAATACGGAAACGCTATTTGTTCATGCGCTGTTTCAACCCCTTGAACAAAAACATGTAAGTAAACCTAATTTTGCCCTCCAGAAGAACTTGCTGATTTTCTTGAAATAGGAAAAGAATGAGGCAACAACTTCACTATCCCTACCACTTAAGGCTTTACTCTGATCGGTGGGAATCAGACGGTGGCTTCATTGGTTACGGGGATATCCACGAAGAATGGAGCGAGCAGAAGTGGAGACAATACTGCGCGACAATCAAGAGACTGAAGGTAACCGGCCGAATTTGTCCCGACTTTTATATTCCACAGTGCACACCTCCTCACTCTGATTGGAATTCGCAAACTTGGTATGACTATTATCAGTGCGGCATTCCTCCTCTGGATCATTCAGATATGATTACCGAGTTCGTGAAAATGATGAAACCGTCGTCAATGACATTCAAAAATTTGAGGAAGTTCGAAAGCAGGTTCTGGGGAAAGGACGACAAAAGGAGAAAGCTGATCGAGGGAAAATGAAGTATGAAATCTTCGGTTTTCATATTCGCCAGCAACAACGCTTCGAGAAAACGTGGTTGCCACACTTTTCGCATGGTGTCAAAGACGTCATGTCGAGCATGGATATAAGAGAACGAGGCATTGCTCAACGTACTGGTTGCCTCTGGCCTTGCCATAACAATGTTACAAATTCAAAAGCGAGTAGATATCTTTTAGTATATTGAAAAAGTTCTATTGCTTGCGACACATCCAAAATACCTTCAGATCGGCAAAGTGAAAAGAAAAAAGCCAGGAAGGGGTTATGAGGATCCAGGCTTATATAATTTATACGCTGAGCAATGCCGCGTGGTTTCGATTTTTTGAATTAAAATTCTTTCGGAAATTTGAGATTATGATTTTCACATTCAACGCGCCAGTTTTCCTTTCCTCGCACTCCCAACGGGGCTCGAAATATCCAACCCCGAATCGCGGAACGGTGACGGCGCCTTGCTCAACTGCCCTTTCCTAGGCCGTGGCCATCCGTGCTTTGTCGTGCTATTGGCGAATGTAACCTGCTTGAGCGGACTCATTGGAGGCACTCTAACAACTCCAGAATTTCTCTTTGGGCTCTTGGGTGGTATATTGACGACTTTGACGTGTCTCTTCGGACTCTGGGGTGTGATTGGGATGATTGTGACCTCCCTTTTCGGACTTCTTGGAGGTATATCGATGACCTTGGCCTGTCGCTGTGGACTTCGAGGAGGTATACCAATGATATTGACCTTTTCTCTTGAATTTTGGTGAGAAAGCGAGAAGTCTTCCGCCATACCCCTCTCCCATGTGTCGAAATCCATTCTCTCCGCAATTGACCTCTCTTCCTCAATCGACTCGGTCTCGGCCTCTACTTTGTCCCCAGTCCCAAATCCGACTCCGCTCTCGCAATCGTCATCTTTATCGCTGTCAAGCCCCACGCCGGAGTCGGTTGAATTATGCCTCTCATGCCCTGTCCCTAACCCATACTCCCCAATAACCTCCAACATTGGCGTTCTCAGCCCCACGCCTATCTCCCCAACCCACTCTACAATCTCCCCAACATCTTCAGCTATCCGCACCTCCTCTGTGTACTCCTCCACCAAATCCGCCATGTTCACCAGCGTCTCCGCCTCCTCTTGCAACGTAACCACCATATTCGTCAAATCGCTCAGCAGCCCGTCTTCGATAGCTACAATGTCTTGTTCGTCCATCAACTTATTCATCACGCTTAACAGCTCTTGCAGTAGGCTAGTGAGATGTGCCGGCGCCGCCGAGGATGGCGTGGGCGGCGGCGCAAAGGAGAAAGGAGAAAGGCTGAGAGCAGGTGGCGTTAGGGCATAGGACCTGACTGTCTCCTCATCCGAATCATCATCTTGGTCCATAAACATGATCGGCACTTCTTCACTCGATGATTGGGATGTTGGTGGTGGAGGAGGGAAGTGATTTGGGTGACGATGGCGGTGCGGATACGCTCTTTTTGCTTCCATGTTGACTAGCTACCTCTTTTCGCTTGAACGAAAAACGAGATTGCATCGTTATGTATCTGCGGCATGACTGTTCAAAGTGCGACGTCATGTTCAGACTTCAGATGGCATGGAGAGGGACTGTTATGCCTTGTTGTTGACGTTCGCTTATTCAGGGGCGACCCCTGAGATGCGACGATGCGAGCCAGGGGCTTGCTTGTTCGGATGGCCAGCGCATGATTGATGTCGCCGCAAAGTTGGGATTTCTGGACATTTTGGGGAGCGACGGGCTTGAAGAGTCATTCGGGCTTAGATATAAAGCTGTTAGATCTATGGGAAGGTTTTATTAAATTGTTATGTTTGAAGATGCGGCGATCTGATCGTGCCGATGCCACTAAAAGTTGAGCCCACTTGGCCAGATACCGTGCAAGTATACTCGATCTCATCCAGAACTGTGTTGTATCAAGATATTTGTATTGAAATTTGCAGCAGTCGTTTATTGTGAAGTTGTCGACAGACATTTGCGAGGGACAATCTGAAAGGGATGCCTTGAAAATTTGTGGAGGCAGCTTGAGTTCCGATATAATGAAAAGGTGAGAAAGGGAATGATATATATTCGACTTCCAGTGAGTTTCAGGGGGGTTACGGTCGACTGTATCGGCACTCTTATAAAAATAAAAAAACCTTGATTTTCGAAGTTCGATTTTTAAAATTT
>QGMK01000388.1:0-26230 GCA_007825345.1 Lachnellula suecica
GTATGGTGCCTAGTTCTTTTGTTCGGAGGGGTGTTTTGGCGTTGCTGTTTCCTTTCAATGCTAAGGCTTCGTATTGATACATTGCTGCTAGTACGGAGCTGAACTTTCTACGTCAGCTTCATTCGTACGATGCGAGAGGGGACGTACTGGTAGTATATCTGCGTTAACCCATGGAACAGAGTCACAGAGTCATTCGACGAGCCAAACAGCGCAGAAGTTTCTTCTAGCTTAGCGCTCCAGCTCTGCATTCCCGTCCTACGATCTCGCATCAGAGCTGGCATTTCTATCATCGTGCTGTAGTCAAAAATCTTCTGCGGATAGATAAGTGACAGGATATCGGTCAGCACGTTGGCAAGTTCCATCTGTCCTATCAATATTCGGGCTAGGGTACGCTTCGTTTCCTGGTCATAGACTGAGGAATAGCTGAATTCTCCTGCGAGATCTGCCTCAAGCAGTGGCTCCTGGTTGAAGTCGAAGTTCTCTCGGGTTATCTGTATTGGTCGCCTAACGCCCAGGGCAGAATCCAGTCACGCAGTATACAACACCTTTCAATCGTTAGTATTCCCCAGGAATTTCCACCAGAAAATTTACCACCATAGCCCTTTCCGCACATTCCGTTCTGAGGGGGTGAGATTCGTATTTTGGTAGTACAGGTGCACGTTCTCAGCAGTGGCGAAGTGAATGGCTATCCTGAGCCATAGTATATTTGTCAAATACTGAAATCAGCACGGGAACAATCTCTCGGCATGAGCAACATACCCCTTCTCCTTCAGAGCTGTAGTAAGTCAAAAGCAGCGCACCCTGCGAGATCAAAATGCTGTCCGAGATCGCATTGAAATCAAACAAAAACCTGGCTCGTCGATAGGGGCAACTCTGAGCTTCAGACGGATCTTGGAATCCCATTTTCTTAATGGTCTCCGTCGACACGAACTGCATCCTGGTCAGCTTCACCAAAAAAACTTGGATCTGGGAACATACGCCACAGCTCGCAAACAACATCGCCTTAAACAAAAACAAAGAAATCTTCTTCAGCTTCCCCTGCGTTCGCTGATCTCCCAAATAGAGCTCCCCAAATTCCCTCTCTTTAACAATCGGCAGCCCGGGATGAACATGCAGGAAATATTCGCGCACAAAGTCATCCAGTATCGGTCTTGACGGGATGTGGAAACAACCTTCTGCTCGAGGAACTTGAAGTCTTCGGGGGCAATGTGAGACAGCATATCCGCTTCCAGGAATCCGTAGTACGAGAATATCATGTCGAAGTTGTTGGATTGCACGGGAGTGCCGGTGTATTCTGACGTTGCGGGTGCGGTTGAGAATTGCCATGGTGCAGCAAATGATGTCCGGTCGTCGCTCCGCATGTCCGGTACTGCTATGTCACCGCCGGAAAAGTTTTTGACTCGGAGTTGTGGTATTTGGATGGGTTCGGTGTCAGGTTCCGCGCTTGGTGAGGGGGGGGTTGTTCTTTTCGGCGTCTGTGGCCACAACCATCAGTTACATCCCAACAACTATCCCGAAAAACTCTTACCCATTGTTTGAGCGAATAATACAAGGCTGGCCATCCAACCGAGAACTCGTACAAACCTGCCCCCTCGTCAAATCCATCACAACGAACCTTCCTACCCCCAAATATCAGCTACTCCACCTTCACCAACAACCAGATCCTCACAACACTCACCTCTTATGACACACCACACAAGCCTTCCTCGCCCTCCTCCTAATTATCCTCCCCGCAGCAGCTTTCTTCTCCGCCGCCGGCAGATCACTAGACTGACTCTCCTGTCTCTGCGCCTCCTCACCGTGCTCTGAGGAATCAGGCAGGTCTTCGTCGATTGTCGTGAAATCTGCTAAATCCATCGCCAGGTTCAACCCTATACTAATCAAACTCTGAAAGTAAAAGATAAGAAGAAGCACTTTTCCGAACACTCAAGCATGCGGCAGCTGACGTCCGTTGTACCGACCGCCTGGTCTGGCTGATCTGCAGCTAGCAAGGGTCCACAGTCATCCCCTGGACTGAAATGGGCTTGACTTGGGCGTGTAAAGTTAATATTGCGGGGGGCGTTTGCGGGGGTGCGGGGGGCTAGAGTACAACTAGGAGATAGTCCACGGTTGTCGGTTGTGGGTGAGGCTGGGCTTGTGATAGCCTAGGAGGCGATGTTTTGCATTGGTGAGATTGTAACTGGCGGAAATGCCTCCGCGTGTGAAGTATGCTTGGATGTATCGATTGAGAATACTTGTGTCGGTCGGGTACTGTCCCGCTGTCTGGGTTGGGTTTGTGTTGTGGAGACGCCGTGGGGTGCAGGCTTTCTGAAGTATGTACTTTGGCATTCTGATGGAGATTTCAGATGTTTACCAGGGTGTAATATCTAGTTCCCCCCATTTTATTTTCTGCAGAGAACCTTGATGACTTGGAGGCAGAAATTTATGTTCGTTGTTGGTATGCCGTCAAGAAAGTAGAAAGGGGCCCAAATTTGAAGCAAGCCTAGAGCAAACGACTTATTTGGCTCGACGTATGTCCTGGATCCTCATGTTGGGACAAAAAGGTATTTCCTGCTAGTTTCGCTGATGTCAAGTAACCTGACTATGAAATCCTGATTTGAACTCACATTATATGGCGACTATAGCAGCATAATGACAGAGGCATGAGCTCTCATGTTTACTGTCAGATGAAGCCCTACCCCGCAATTTAAACGATAGTGTACGGTAGACCCAGCTTCCTAAGCTTACAAGGAACGCCTTCCCACAATGAGAGGTAATTTTCAAGTTTGAGGGTCTGTAAGCAAAAGACTTCGTTGTCATTGGCTGGAGCTTGGGTCTATGAATAGCTGGGCTACGGCAGTTTCTTTGGAACCTGATATCAATGTAGGAGGCTTGGAATGGAAGAGCCCATCTGCGTGAGGGTTATGAGACTGAGGATGGAATACTATCTAGCCTACGAAAGTGAGGATGAGTGGCAGAATTAGTTGCCAGAATGACCGGAGCCGAAAAGGATTGTACTTGAGACGAAGAGAAAAACAAACATGGGAATGCTAAAGAATCAAGGATAAGTCTTACAGGCTAATTTTTTGGGGTATTCCTCACTTAAGGGTCTGCATAAGGGATATGGGAAACGCTCGCAATGAAGCATTAAAGACTAGCTGTCGAGATAGTATTTCCAACGCCATTTTCTCGAAACAACATCACCGCTTAGGATTATAAAAACCACATTTCACACCTGAGGGTCTGAGCCTGGACCCATCTACCTATAGTAGTCATTTGACCAAGTCCCGCTACGTGACGTTAATCAGCAGTTGGATTTTACTAGCGCAAACACCATGGACTGAGGCACGGCGGGATCACGCGCGCTGTCCGAGAATCCACTAATTATCTACTGCACAGGCGAGGAGACATGACGGCGAGATGCCGACAGATGCTGTTCAAAGAATTTGGTCAAACTATTTTGCACCTTGTGAAAGAAATGTTCTTTTATTTGGCACAACCATCGACTGGCTCTCTCCACGAAAATTCAAAGCAGCTCGATGACAATAGCATAGGCCTTAGCCCCTACGATGAACCTCTCGTCACCAGACTTGTATTTGCGAGCTGGACCTGTATTGAGGACGACTGGGAAGTTTAGTGCAGAAGATCGGGTGCTGCAAATTTGCAATTTCATAGCGGTACCAAACAGTTCTACGACTAGTGGAATATTTGAGGCACCTCGCGTCTGAAAGAAAGTACTATTGTCGTGTAACTATGGTAATTCCAAAAGAAAAGAGCCGGAGAGAAGTGGGAGAAAATTGAAGAGGAAGGTGCGAGCTACCACATCGCAAGGCATGAGTATTAGCAAATGAAAATTCATTTCTGTTGTTCGGGCAGTCGGCATTATGTTCCACTTGATATGCGAGTTTGATGTTTCTAGGGTCTGGATACAATGAACACATCATCCGAAAACAATGATCCCAAGAGCTTCCCAGTTGCAGCAAATAACCCCAACACTTCGTTATGGCCCCGCCACCAAACAATATTTCTCTGTCGTCGTAGCCCAAACCATGAGAGAGCCCTGCACAGCGCTTTAGGGAGTGGACGGTTATGGACCAATAAATCCCCTGCGCCAGTCCCACGCATAAGGAAGCCTTTCGTTCCACATCCACTGGTCGACGTCATCAGGCCATTGCTGGTGCATCCTGAAGAAGGGATTGATATCATCCATGGGGGGTAACCCCTGTCTGTTGTTCTCGCCGATTCGATGGGCGTTCTGCCAGAATTCGTCGTGCTCTTGACGGAACCGCTATGAAATGATAAGCTTTTGCATAACACCATAAGAAAAACAGACAGAGCGAAGTACGAACCTTAGGGCCATCTGAATTCCAATCCCGACCCATCTTCAAAGGATCTACCAAGCGGCCGTGACGCCATTGCCTTGCTATTTTCTTCCACTCTCTTTGAGTAAAATGGGGATAGATACCGTCTCTGGATTCCACGCCATGCCAATCATGTGGTACTGTCCATGTTTTGTATCTCCTTGAGTCTGGGTCGTATCGCTGAACGCCGCGCGATACATATGGACCAGCCTCTTCTTGGTAATGATAGTCCTTGTGATGGAACGAGTCCCTGCAAGCATCAGCATTTGCTTCCGTGCGAGAACTCGCAGTACCTACCAATTTGACCAGAAGTCCGGCGTGATGGCTGTCGTGCTACCTTTTCGCTGGAGAAAGACATCGGGTCCCCGGTTCGTCAAGATATTGTCTAATCGACCAAAGAAGCCTCGATGGCCACTTCGACCTTTGGGCCCGTCTTTTGGCCATACGAATTGCAGTTTTTTCGGCATCTCTGCGGTCTAGCCAAGCATTTGAAAATTGGGCCTCAATCTGGAGTAACACTGAGCTTCTGGAGTTTTCAGCCATCGAGAAGTATCGAAGGACTACTTATATCTGCTGCATGATGATGAGTCGAAAACAGCAACTTGCTTCAGAGTTTGAAGTTTGATAAAAAAACGCAAGTACCAACTGCTTGTCAAGCTGAGCTGTCGTTGATTCCACGGGATTACAGAGCAGCAAACCATACTGTATGGAAACTGGAGGGAAGCGATATCGGTGATACTTCCGCCTCATTTGGCATCTTCTATCTCCTCCGGCTGTGATTGAGATGCCAGCAATTCCCGTGCTTGCAAAGTTCTCACCGATTACACTTCAAAACACGAGAATGAGGCAACTTAGCTGCCAGCTACCGGGTCCTGGGTTCTCGCAATAACAATAGGTAGCACAAATGCAATCATCATGACAGAAACATGAGATGACGCGCGAATAGAGGATGGTGCGCTTGTCAAAACAAAGATCAGATATCCAGATTTTTGGGAGGGTTGAGATTATGCAACTATCCACACTCGTGAGACAAAGTTCGTTGCATATGACCTGTCAAACTGCGGTACTACTGTAGGTTACACTTGTGAACAAGCCAAAAAGAAAAGAAGTTGGTGATGGAAGGTTGAGGAGTTCGTTTAGGGGGAGGGGAAAACACCCCAACGCCAAAGCGCCTAAGGCTACAGGGTGCGCACAGGCTAAATCCGAGCCCCCGATCCCAAGTAAACACCATTGAGCCGAACGCGACATCTCACATGCAGCTCCCAACCACCAACAACGCTCTCCTCTTCCAAATCACCTCTACAAGCCCCTCTCGTCGCGTTATTACTGTGTGATTGGTGTATTGTATATGGGAAGATCCTCTCAAAGTTATACGGAAGCTCTTGACGCGCCCAATATCGAGATATCAAGACCGCGTCGCATTCCCTCAGCCTCCATCGAACACTCGAACTCTTGCGCCGAACGACTCCAGCATCTGCAAAGCTACCAGAACCTCTCGAGGAGCCCAATTCAAGCTCCAGAACTTCCTGCATCTCCATAGCCCCGCGAACCCTTCGAAAAGGTGGAAAACTGGATTATCTGTAAGCTCAGGTCCTGGGCGCGTAACTTGTCAAGCGACGGCAGCTATCTTGGATTGGAACTGGGAAGCATACTTGAGTTGAATTCAGAGCCAATGATGCGTTGAAAGGCCTCGGTGGGACGTTGACGCGTAGGCTTGTAAAGCTACGCTCAAGGCTTTTGTTTTAGAAGAGAAGGAAGTGTAAGAACACGTTTGGGGGGCGTTCTCTGCACCGTTGGACACCAGACCGGAGGGATTTTGGGAGAAACTGTACATTTGGCATCATGCCGACGATTAATGTCAATCCGGGATCCAATCAGGATCTGCAACTCATTGCAGATACCTTGGGGAAGTCGAGGAAGGTGGTGGTAGTGACGGGGGCTGGAATAAGTACGAATTGTGGAATACCAGTAAGAAAGACACAACCATTGAGATTCCTTTGTTGACATCCATTAGGACTTCCGCTCCGAAGATGGACTCTACTCCATGATCCAGGCCCAGTACGAGGCAGCTTTAACGAACCCTCCCTGGGAAAACAGCAACACCTTCGACATCGACGACAGACCTAGAAAACGAGCAAAACCATCTTACTTTTACGAAGTTGTGGCACCAGATGGAAGAGTTGTTGATGTAATTCACGAAACGCCTTCAGCTTCTCAGTCCGAAACACAAGCAGATGAAGAGCCCAGGCGATCTCTGAGATCTCAATCCACCACTACCTCAGCTTCCGGAGCGCTCACCCCTCCTCTCAGCCTCTCAGACTCGGATGTGAGATCTGGCGATACAGAAATACCGTTACTCGAAAACAATGCGGGCGTGGATGAGTCTTCTCAACCAGGCATTGCACAAATTCACCAGTCGCGTGACGAAAATCCCGCAAAAGCAATCCATGTCGAACCCGAGTCCACAACAATAGAAACTAAACCTCCCTCTCGAAGATCGTCGCGTCGAGCCCGTACACAATCCGATTTAACGTCAATTGAAAGCTCATTCGTATCAACAACGAACTCCATCACCATCAGCGAGCCTTTTTCGAGCGCGAGCCCATCACGAACACAATCCGTTGCAACAACCACCGTTACGTGTAGCACAAACACGTCAATCACCTCCACGACATCCGAAGTTCGCTACGTTGGACCCCGTGATAGCCTGCAGCGACAAGAATCGAGTTCAAAATCCGACGACGACGAGCCATCAGCGACTCAATCGTCTCAGTCCTCAAGAACCCTGCCAAATTTAAAAGGGCGCGATCTATTCGATTCAATTATTTGGACCGATCCATTCAGCACCTCGATTTTCTATATGTTCATCTCATCTCTGCGGAACAAAATCCGAAATGACGTTGCAATCACCTCCGAAACCCATAACTTCATCAAAGTCCTCCGGGATGGTGGGCGCCTGGTGCGCAATTACACGCAAAACATCGATCTTCTCGAAGAACGCCTGGGACTTTGTACGGACCTCAGCCGCGGGGCGGGAAACAGAGCACGATTCCACTACAGAACACAGCGAGAACCTCGACCAGTTGATATCGGAGGAGACAGTCCTCACAACGGAGGAGTTGAAGTTGTTCTGCTCCACGGAAGTTTGGGCCAGTTACGGTGCGGGATATGCGCGAAACTATCCAGCTGGGACCACCCAGAACGAGAAGCTGCAATCTCATCCGGACAAGCCCCCGATTGCCCACAGTGTGAGGATCATAGTAATAAACGAACTGGGCGAGGAAGAAGAAGTCTCGCTGTCGGCCGTCTAAGACCTGATATTGTCTTGTATGGAGAAGAGCATCCAAGTGCTGACCTAGTTGGACCCCTCATTACGCATGATTTGGGCCTCGGTCCAGATGTGATGTTGATCATGGGAACGAGTTTGAAAGTGCACGGGCTGAAAGTTATGGTGAAAGAGTTTGCAAAATCAATTCATACGAGAGGTGGAAAGGTGGTGTTTGTCAATCGGACGAAGCCTCCCGAGAGCACATGGGGGGATGTCATTGATTACTGGGTGGAATGGGACTGTGACGCTTGGGTCCAAGATTTGAAAGAGAGGCGGGAAGATATCTGGCTACCACAAGGATCGCAGATTGAAGAGAAGAGACGAGATTCTTCCGACGACACCAAGCCAATGGCGAAGGACGCAGCGACGAAACCGAGAGTGTCGCGGCCGCAAGCTACCCGAGACGACAAGATGAATGCAGTTTTTGCGACTTTCAAGATCTTGGACACCCTCCGCACAATTCCCGACTCTCAAGGGCAGACAGCATCACGCTTTGCTTACTGGGACAAGCCTGCGCCAAGAGTGTCAACTGTTACAATCGTTGAGCCAGCCAAGAAGGCATCTTCCAAATCTCGCAAGTCCCTGCCAGCTCCCGCCACAAAGGCAAAAGCCACAACAGTGTCCAAGAAGAGAAAATCATGCCCAGCTCAACCAGAGAAGCCCAATCGGGAGGAGGAGCTCAAACAGAAAATGCTGGCGCAATGGGCCGAGATTCGGGCTAAGTTCCCGGGCCTGCCAGAATTGCCTCGAGCTCCCCTAAAGCCAATCTCCAACAACGTTGAGCTTACTGGCTACCAATGGTCTTTTCACGGCCGCTCGAACCACTTTCCCAGCATCGGACTGCCGTCAAAGAAGTCTATGCTAGTGTCACATCCTCCTTCGGGCGAAACAATACCAATACATTACAGCCCCAAGAAGAAAGCTCAAACCCTGCCAGATCCTCCGCCAATCTCGCTTTCCCGACCAACGAACCACGCATACAAGACCAGATCTTCTCGGCGCCTCTCCAACGCAGACACGATTGTCGTGGACGACGGCGAGCCTCGAGCGCAGACGACATGGTCTGTCGACGAAAACACGATTGTCGTCTCCACCGAGGAAGCAGACGACAAGAACAACCTGCCCACGCCGCCGCAGAGCGGGCCTCTGACGCCGGACTCGCAGAGGATCAAGAGGATGGGAAGCATTGGTGCGATATTGTCCAGCTCGCCATCGGAGCAGGAGTTTCATGATGCGCTGGAGATTATGACTTAATGATGGGGTGTGTGCTTTGTATATGCGTGATGGGATGTGGTATAATGATATGGCGTTGAGGAGTTGGAGATACCAGGCTGTGCAGCATATATAGCCTTCAATGATGAATTCGTTTCCAGATCCTTGGTCTTGCACAATCGTATGTGAGATGTCACCCAAGCGGGCTGTATTCCTCATCCTTGGAGCTTTATTCATTTTGCCTTGCTTCCTCAACGAACGTTTAGATTACTATCGTGCAAGCTCTGCTGTGGATCTCCGATATATTTCCATTCTCAGAGAAGAGGCTTTCGGGTCACGTGTTTTGATTCTATGCCTGACAATTCACTTTGAATACTTGAAGCTTCTGTGATCATTAAATATTTCAGCATGATGTTTTGCTCAAAGAAATCCGAAACTTTTGGTTATCATACTTCACGACGACAAGACAGCACAGAAGTGTTTTCTGACCTATTATCTCAAAGTAGGAGCACACGGCATTGCCCACCGTACAAACAATCCCAGCTCTGGCCCCGACAATCATCTTTCTTTTATTTTCGCCTTGATACTGTCTTTCAAAAAAAAAGGAAAAAAAAAGGATGTGCCACAAGTAGTGGGACATTACTAATCGCCTCTTCTCGTTAAAAATACCAATACTTCAAAACCACGGTGTACGGCGAACAACGTTTCAAGGTCTTGTTGTTCTCCGCGTGACATTCTCTCCCCTTTAGCACACGCTACCTTCCCTGTTCTTAATACTTTGGGTCACCGATTGAGGTTCAGATGATGTATTTTCTTCATTCATTCTCCACACCGCACGTGCCAGAAAGACAAGCACCACCTTCAGCTACCCGTTCGGGAATGATACACCCCTTTTATGAAGTTCCTCCCCACCCGAGCTGTATGGCTGCAGTATTTCGTCAGGTCCCGCGAACGCCTACTCCCTCCGTTCATCTATTCAATCATATCAGACCTGTCCTAGTTTACTGAATGATAAATCAAATAGTCCCCACCCTTACCTGCATTTCTAACAGCCGCGTGGCTGCAGATCAGACAACCCTCACTCTGATGCGCCTCTATTTGGCTAAGCATTCGAAAATGAGATTATCGGCATCTGAGTGAGCGCCAGGTTTGGTGAGCGCATCTTGTCATCTCAACGGCAGCGGTGGCTGTGTAGGAAAAGTCTTGGACGGCGACGACGACGAGAGCAAGGAGGCTAACAGGGTTTATTCTTAGGAGAAAGCAGCTACCAAAACCGAACGGATAGACGGATACTGTCAAGAGTTCGAAGATCTCTTCACCGTACACCTTGCCTCTTTCAATATCAAAAACCACCGATTTTGGTCGATTTCAGGGGATTTAAATTGTGCCACATTCAAAACCCGTCTGATCGGCATTTCGAAGGTTAAATAATGGAGTGGAAACCATTGCAAAATCACCACCAACGTCAAAAAGAACACGAAGCTTCGAGCGCCGTATACCTTGCTTCTTCTCCTACGTCCAAAGATGTTATCATTCGAGCGTTTTTCGGGCATTGAGAATGTCCCACCGCATGCGGCACATTCAAAAAGCTCAAAATCTACCCGTTCAGGGTGGAAAAAGGAAACATTGCATAGAAGCTGATCTGCATGTTTTTGGCTGGTGGTCGGGACGGAACAGGAGTTGTTTTGGGCTTGCTCATCCAGATAAGGAGGAGTCGAGACTTGCGGTTGGTGGGGATCAAATTATGAGAGACCGGAAAGTGTTTGTAAAATCCTTCTTAATTGATGACTACTGAGATAATTGTAGGACTTGCGTATTGATGCATCTCTCAGGCTGTTTCTTCTCCATACCCATCATCATACCTGCACCTCTCCGTACGCCAAGACTTCCATCCCGGTCTTTGTCCATAAATTTCCCGCATATATCTGTCCCTGATTTGCTCCACGCGTTGGTCTTCGCGCGCTGCTGCTAAGCCTGTAAGCTGATTCATGGCTACCTAGATCGGAACCTGTCAATATGCCACAGCGATAGAGACATTTTAAAAGCCACTTACCGGGTTACTGTCAATTGCCATACCAATGCCGAGATACCGCAAGTTGACACATGCTTCTTGAATCTCCTTCGACTGAGACGCCAAGATAACCTCTCGGCCCTCTTCCGTCATCCTCCGCAGCCCATTATCACACAGGAATACTGCCTTCAATGAATGGCCGTGATTTCCGATGGCCGCTGCAATAGTTCCCATGACTGGAACTACAATATCGATCTCCTCCAGCTTGTCGAGCTTCTCGATGAAGGTTGCCAAGTGACTCGCGCTTACGGCGGTAAATCTTTCATAAAAGTCCACAACTTGGTATCCAAAAGATCTCAAAAGCGGGAGATTCTGTCTGTCTGCGAGGTCAATAAAAAATCTAAGTTCCTCGTTAAAGGAAGGATCAAGTCCTCCTGATGTCAAGCGCAAGGTATGTAGCCGCGTGGTCGAGGTTAACAGCTGGTTAAGATGTAGGCCGATGAGGGGAACATCTGAAGCTAATTCTACGAGATTGGCCACTGACAATGAAGTGGGCTCGATAATCCGGTCCCTCTGCCAACCCCGTCTGGGAAGCCTGATATGCAGCTGAATGGCTACCAGTGACTCGCGGAGAGCATCCTGGATTGGCACGGGGATCCGGCACGGATAGTGGGGGAAGTAGCTCCAGCTTTTCTGCTTTTTAGAAGCTTATCGGCCCTGCAACAGTGGGAAAACTTACTATAGATCCTGAAGGACCTCACATCTAGAAAGCAGTCGAGCAACCCCTTTCGGCCCGAGCCTCTCTGTGACATGAATCTCCTTGGTGTACGCCTTCATATGATCAAGCATTCGAACGGTCAAGGAGTTTGGTAATTTTGGTCGAATAAGCAAAAGGTCTGGAAAACGTTGACGTAACTTGATATTCAGCGTAACTTTTCGGTAGACCATGGGTAAAGCAAAGTTGTTGAACATGTGAGAAACGAGGCGGAGAGACTTGAGCTTCATATGATCCATACCCCTGTTCAGGTCCTACCAACTTGTCAGTTAGAACTAGACGCTTGTAAATGGATCCTTACCAGCTTCTCAAAAATATTTACCCATATTTGTACAGGGAATGGATCGGTTTGACCACTACTCCTGGAGGATGGTGGTGGTGCAGGAGTTTGGTGAGGGCTTGCATGAACTCGGGCAAGGGCAAGGCGTCCGAGAGGAGTTTGTGGAATATAAGGGTTGATGTTGTCGTCGATATCGTCAAGGATTGTAATCTTGTACTCGGAGCCATCGATTGTAATTGCGTATTCGGAGCATGTATTGCTCTGGCGCGTTTCGTCGTTCATATTGAAATGTTGATCAGCATCTGCGGGAGTTGGCCGATGCGCCGGGGTGAAGATAGACAAGATGTCGATGCTGATGTTGGTGATGTTGTTGGTAGATCCCCAGGCAGGCGTGGAAGTGAAGGCAGATAGGTGCCTTAGCGCGGTCGTCTTGGCAAGCGAGACCTCCTTTTCGGCAGGCACGAAGGACGGCACGTGATCCAAGGACTTTGGAAAAGGCCCACGGACTGGTACTACGACAAAGTCCCATTACAACTGGGACTTTTAAAATCACCCAAGAACGGTGTAAACTGCCGGCCTTTGCTTCAATGTTTTGTAGACTTGGATATCGAAGTTTGCCTGCGTGGGGATGCTGGCGGAGCCTTTGTAAGAGCAGGCAGCATAACGGCCGTACAGACCCTGGCGTCAGACCTCTTCATCAATCTTCCCCGCTATTATTTTCACGTCGCAACTGCCGATAAGAGGGGTTTTAAATGTGCCACAGGAAATGAGACATTTTCAACACCAATAGCTCTACTCAGTTCTAGTAAATTTTGATTTGAACAGGATGGTGTATAATGAGCAATGCCACATAATCTTACTCTCCACTACACTGTAGACCGCCTTCACCAGATCCCTCGGCTATCAAGACATCTCCGAGAACTGTAGCCCCAGCTTCGTGAACTTCCCTCACATACCATGAAAGTAACGACCGTTCTATGTGTACAACACTCAATATTCGCGACGACAGCTGTAAGCCCTCACATGCCAGGAAGACTCGTGAGCCCTAACAAATTAGATTTGAAACATCCATTGAAAGGGTATTGTACTTACATCCATCGACTTGCTCCGGGACCGTATTAGGAACAGCACACTTGTTAGCATCTGCGAATGCCTGCGTCGTGAGCGCGCTACAGGTGGCGCCGAAGCAGCCCGCGTTCATGGCATTCTGCAGCGCATCGCCTTTCCAACCGAAGACGTAATCGCCATGTTGACCATATCCAGTGCTGAAATCTATCAGAAAAAGGGAGATGAAAGAGGAATGGGAGTCGCTTACTTGTCGCCTTGGCTGAGAACGAAAGGCTGGGAGCCATCGGTAGGCCAGATGGACTTATCGTTGAAGGAACTCGTGTCCCAGATGACCTCAAACATCAGTTGCGGGAGATATACTGGATGCGTTGATGGACAAGCGCCGCCGCTTTCGAAAGTTCCCGATGCCGGGTAGGAGACGTGGGTCGTATGATCGGGGCTATCTAAGTTCACGCCGTCCCAGCAGCTGGAAACTGAGTTACTTTTTGGACTCGACGAGTTCCTGAGAACTTACGTTGGAAACCTGATAGTTGTACGCATACCACCGGGGCAGGCTTTCGCGGGTAAGCTGACACTGTCAACACTAGTATCCGAGCAAGGAGCACTGTTATCGCCGCCAAAGTTCGGCGCGGTGTAGCAGCGAAAACAAATAGCATTCCATTTGGTGACACCTCCCGTAGCTCTTTGAGCTTGGTTTCCTGCAAGCATACGGAAGCCCTTATCCTGCGATTAGCGACGCACACGTAGTTGGGAATTCTGCAGACGCACCGGCTTGAACGCAGTAACCTTCGTCTTGCCGTCGTATGGCGTGGTGTAGTACACTGTCATACCACCTTGCTCACCCGTATTCCCGCGGTTGGGGATCTGAGGAACACGCTTGTAAGTCCCATTCCGGGCCTTGAAATACAGGTTCGCTGTCCAGTAGTTGGAAAAATCTTGGTTGAAGCTACAGGTTGTACAATTCGCTATCGACGAAACATCGGACACTGGAATGGCAGCATTGAAAGCATTCTGCTGTATATAAGCATAAAGGAAGAGAACAAGGTACTAGATGTCATACTCCTCCAGTGATCTAATCACAAGTTAGAATAGATTCAACCTTGTGGATGGACATACCTGATGAACATGCGGGGAAGGGTTAGTTCCTGGATTGACGAGACTGGATAGACGGGAATCAGCATTTGTTGTGCAGCGTGTGATTGATGTTCTTACGGGTCAAGTCGCTCGACCACAATCTGCGAGCATCCAAATCGAAGCACTGTTTGAGCTGCGCGGAAACCTTGCGCGAGAAGCAGAACGCCCATAAACGACTTGAATTGCATCTTGAGGACTTGAATGATTCGTAAGATATATAAAACCAGCGAACAAGTTCTGCTAGAAAAAAAAAGAAATCACTTGCTATGAAAGAAGTATTCTGCGGCCAGACTTACCTTTGGGGGTGGGGCTACTCAGCCGACGTCGACACCTCGATGTTCAGCGACCCCGCATAATATGCAGTATATGAAGCCTACTTAACCATACCAATCACTTGTCAAAAGGAGCATCACTGGACTGCATGATGAACCCAACGCCCATGTGGGACGAAATGCTACCTTCCAACGCGTCATCGACGGTCTCATTGTCACTCCCCTCAAACGGCTTCGTTGGAGCAGCTTTGAAGAGCAACTGAGCTTGCCTTTGCTCTGCCTATATCGTGGGATTATTCATTGCCGGATGGCCACTGGCAACAGGCTGCTACCCACGACGGCAGTTGGCACGTAGGTTAAAGTGGTCGGCCGCGACCGCCTATTTACCAAGCCGACAATCCGAGCAACACACGCAACACTAAAAAATCTCTCGACTCTTTCCATCAAAACTACCTTTCTGTAACCTTGTTAACGCGAACGAGTTGTAGCTCTCGCTTTTAGGGGTGTGCGATGCCGGCATTTCTTGGTAGAGATATGAAGTGCAATATCAACATCCTAACAAGTTCCCACCATTGTTTTACACCTTGACGCATCTGGTCACTCTTACCGCGGCCACAGTCGATGTCTCAAATATCAATGACTCGCAGGAGGTACAAGAAGTCATTCACTTGGCCAGAACCTGTCGAACCCACGGTTTCGCTTGCGACTTGCGGTTTGTAGGCAGAGGGCCCAAGGTGGTCCAAAAACAAAATTCACTCTCAGACTTGTTCTCGGGTCTAAGTCTCCCACAGGAGCTGAGACATCCGTGTACTGAAGATTGATGCGTGATGGCCACAGCTACCCCATGATACACTCCTCTGAACAGCGTAGTAAGGACAGCTGACGTGACACGACTTTGATTATAGCGGTACAAATGAAATTAAACTGCCTGATCCGAATTGACATCTTGAGCAGCAGCTGAAGAGACGTACAGACGTAAAATGAAGCTATTCCGACACGACGACCCTGGGAGATTGAGCTACCAATCTGCGCGATCATCAGACCACCTGATCTAGTCCTTAGACTGAACGGACTATTGGGTCTTTGGGAAACTCGAAAGAGAGTGTTTCGCATTCGAAGGCTAAAAGAGGTCGGGTTTGCAAGACGAGGCTAGCGAAGGGTGAAAATTTGACCCAAGCTCGAACGAGCTGGAAACGACGCCAGTGGGTACCCGATTGTAAAGATATTTAAGATAGCTTTAAGTAAGAGTCTTGAAAAATGCAAATGCAGGGCAGGTTTACGTAGCAACCCACTACTCCACAGGAAGCAGCCTGAGCCCGAAAATACTTCAGGTGAGCTATGATTCTTGCACCTCTCTCGCCGGCTCCGAAACACGTAGTCCTGGCCTAGGGCTAGTAAATATAGTTGTTCAATCCCGTGAAAGCTCAAGAATAAGACAGACATACAAAGGTAAGATTCATGGAGCTGTTGTTGGTTGTTCTTGTCACGTGGAGTGAGGGGGTCTTCACGCTAGCAGAACCATCTAATCCAGACGGCACCCCATTGAACAAAACCAAGCAGAACAGCAAACGCGACACTCCAGCCTTCCCACAGAATACCGCCGGCCTCCCCATATTGAGATCTCGAACTCCCCCCCTCGATGGCGCATTCTTCGCCCTCCGAGAATCGAAATTTGGCGCTGAGATGACCTCGGCACGCACACAACCCCCTCCAAATACTCGAGGCTGCTCCGTTGGCAAGATGGGTGGCTTGGCTAGGTCGCACTTGCCTTTCAGAGTGATGTTCCTTGAAGCCAGTCCCTGCGAAGCTTGATGGGAACTGATGGAGGGCAAGGCGCCAGCTGAAGCGTGTCTAATATCATTCAAATCAAAGATACGAAGTTGCCCTCTTAATGCGCCCCGAATCTTTGAGGCTGCTCCGTGGTGCAGATCGGGTGATTAGGCTGAGTCGCACTTACCTGCCAGAGTGGTAGCAGTCAAAGGAAGGCCCGGCGGAGCTTGATGGAGGTAATGGAAAGGAAGGCGCCACCTGAAGCATGTTCAATGCCATCGCTGCGACCAAATCGGCCTCCTACAGCGCCCTCTTCAAAATCTCATTCCAGCACCCACTACATACCCTCCTTCCTTGCATCTCTCTTGCTCCGCTTGGTCACTCTCCCCATGCTACAATGAGTCCCGTCGCCAGCGAATCGAATTGACCCAGGCTACGACGGCGAACCCCCCCCCCGAGAATTCGGCTCATCTCAATATTTGGCTCCCTGGGCAGGACATCGACGAACGACGTGGACGAGGAGGAAACAACAAAGTTGGATTCCTATAGCTCAATCGCTGAGAATACGGAGAACACTTCCAGGCGCCAATCGTCCTCTCAATCCGAGATTCGAAGACGCACAACCATCCACCCCGCCGTCCCGCGAACAACGGGCCGTCTAAGATCTCGATACCAGCTACGATGGAGCACAAATAGACAGGACATGTGGACGTTTTACCGCAGAGCTCTCTACGGAACATCTGCGCTATCTCGCTATCTCGCCATCAATGGGTAGCCAAAATCTCGATACCAACTACTAGGGAGCACAAGCAGGCAGGACATATGGACACATTGCCCCCAAGCACTCGGCAGTACAGCGCAGCTGTTACGGGCTGCAAGTTGGGCTGGACTTGACCGGATAGCATGCTTCTCAAGGATAGTAGTCCTGGAATTACTGCAAGGCTTGAACGGGCAATGCCTGCTTCCTGCTAATTGTAGCTCCGAGACTACTCCAATGGCTTGACAGCTGATCTTGGATGAATCATGGAGAAGGCAAGGGCCGTCTCTCATTCTCAAAGCACGTCTGTTATAGCTTGAACGCGGATTGCTTGAAAACCCTAGTTCTTTGCCATCAGTTTACTGCTTTTTGTTTTTATATGCATATTCTTTACAGCCCTTTGAAAAGGATTTCACGCGCGCGAGACCACCATCTTCCAGCTGTGGTAGCGGGCCCCGTTGTGTACTCAAATTTCGCATTTTACCCACCTACGCTGCAAGTCTGGCCCCACTATCAAGCTGATTGCTGTGAGGGTCTTCTTGGCGCCAGGCCAGAAGTCTGCAGCCTCAAGTCACTTTTGAAATTTGAAACCTGGTTTATCAGGCCACTGGAGACCTGTAACGAATCCAAGTGAATGTTGAAATCAACATGCTTTCAACTTTAAAATTAACATTCCTTCTGCCACTTGGCATCTGGGGGAGTCTTCCATTTAAAGTCTCCCTCTATGTAGCACTTGCTAGGTTGAAAGACAGAGATTGAAACACCACGGCGAGATGCACAGGAACTCGAGAAAACCTCTTCACCTTCTAAGTAGATACAAAGTTAACCTCTTTCTCTAATGTTTTCAATATACTGTCGTCCTCGAGTCGTTGTCTCTCGATGAAGTCCTCCTTTCCTTGCGCCATCCAAGCTTTCAAACCTTGCGGTAGGTCAAGTTGTACTCCCAAAGGCTGAAATGAACGACGTAGCTAAAAGTCCCGTCTTGAAGACCGTATTCTGAGACATGCCCAGAATGTTGAGAGATACGGTGACCTTGTACTCCACTTTACGAAGTTCTTCTTTCCTTGTGCCATCCAAGCATTCCTCTCGACATCAACAAGCTCCCCGTCCCCTTTCCCTCAACCTTAACTTCAACACCACCTGCAATCTCCATGGTCCTTCCCAACTTCCTCTTAATCATCCCCGCTGCGACCCACCCAAAAGTCTTTTCACGTAAAGATAACGTCCATGGGCGAGTTGTCTGCTGCGAGGATGACGATACTGGTGATAGAGGAGCTAGAGGCGGATGGGGCGCCGAAGGGAGATTTGCGCAGTACGCACGAAAGTCGTTCCGTTGCCCCACCTTGCATTATCTACAGAAAATGAGGTATTTCCTGATTGCGCATCTTCACCAGTCCGTGCTTTCAAATATGCTTCTCACTGTCATGGTGCTGGTTGTGGTTGGCATACTCGGGCTGCTGATGATACTCGAGACGTCCAGAGCAAAGACGATACCTCGAGGCGTGATCGCCGTTCATATTCCGGCGTTGCATCTGCGCATTCTGACCTTGGCTGTGGTCGCCGTCATGGTTGCGGCGTTACAGCGCTTCCAGATTGGTATCTGCCGTTCAAATTCAGTTTGTCGGGCTTATTGGTTTGGCTCGGTTTATTTTGAGATGCTGCGACGTTGCATCTGCGCATTCTGACCTTGGCCCTGGCCATTGCCATGTCGCAGTTCTTATTTGTGGATCAAGCCTCAAAAATTCTGCACTCATTATAACCTCGGTTTGAGGCAATCCTCGCTTCTTCAGTTCCGCTTTCAGGTCGACGACCTTCAGCTTGTTCCAGTCGGTCATAGCGAGTGATTTGGAGGCAAATGCAACATTTGCGCATTCTGACTTTGGCCCGGGACATTGCCATGCCGAATTTCTTATTTTGGATCAACCCTAAGAAAATTCTGGACTTATCATGACCTCGGCTTGAGGCAATCCTCGCTTTTTCAGTTCCGCTTTCAGGTCGACGACCTTCAGCTTGTTCCAATCGGTCATAGAGAGTGATTCGAAAGCAAATGCAACATTTGTTCCAGTCGGTCATAGCGAGTCATTGGAAAGCAAATGCAACATTTGCGCAGCGCCTCGGCGTCGAGCTCCTCCTCTTTATGTCGTAGGGTGGGAAGCGGCGATTCTCGAGCTCGGGCGGGAGAACGAGGATGCGAGGGAGATCGCGAAGCCGCTGAGCGTACAGGGAATTCAGATGTTGGCGCCCTTCTTCTTTCCTCGCGTCTTGGTCCACTCCGCCACCATCCGCGGGGCACGTATGTATCGGCTTCCCGTCTATACTGATCTCTGTTTCTGGAGTCGGGGCGGCGCCGAGGGGGAGATCTGGAGTATCTCGGGCCTCGTCGTTCAAAGTCTTGTCCGTTGCCTCGACCAAAATCCCTGTCATCCCACGGCCAAAATCTCTGTTTCTGTCGTCCATTCGTCCTCTCTGTCTCTGGAATAGAGGCGTAGCGAGTAACTGCTTTGTCCAATCCATTATCATCTGCGGGGTACGTATGTATCGGCTTCCCATCTGTATGAATCTCTGTCTTTGGAATCGGGGCAACGCTTAACTTTGGCAACTACGCCGCGATCGCAGGTCGAGAGCTCTATAGTGGACATCTGTGCGATTCCAAGAGCAATGACCTCTCCTTTTGTCGTCATCAGAACGAACTCTTCGTGAATTTCAATACCAGCCTCTGGAATGTTTATCAGTATATACTTCGCCAAGTCTTTGAAGACTACTCACCATATCTCAGTAATCCTGGAATCATAAGCTTGGCACCGTAGCATACAGCATTGACTGCGCTGTCCTTGACCACAATACGCTTGTAAGTAGTGAGAAGCGTCTCCAACGGCGAAACAACCTTTCGCAGATACGACTCGTTGGTTCCGTCCATTGGCGTCCCAACGCCAGTACCCCAATCAGAAGACCGCGGTGTTGAGGGGCACACTAAAGATGCTGAGGCTCCCAGAAGGTAAGAGCGAAAGTTTCCACTGTTGACCCTTGGACTAATGTTTGTTGCAGGGAACGACTACTTCCAAGTCTGACTTCCAGCTTGCCCAAACCCTGCGTAGCGATCGACTCTGCGAGGAGCGTATCCGTCATCACGATCACGACCATAGCCACGGCCACGGCGATCATCGCGGCGATAATCATCGTAACGTCCACCTCCGAGACTACTACCAAAGGAATTGAACCCCATTCGCTGGGGAGTACTGGTCCCGCAGTCCAACTTGCATGCATGTCGCTCCTCGTGATTAAACTATCTGATCGAGTCACCACGCCTTCGCCGATGCTGAGATGATCGCGGAATAGCACAGCTGAAATGTGTCTATTGCGTTGGAAATCTGAAGATCTGCTTCGAGCAGGATCGATGGGCACGACCGTTGGAAAGAAGTAGTGTTGTAAAGGTGTAGGTTGGGAATTTGTGTAGACAATGTGGCAGGGTTGCTGATGTGTTTTCGTAATCCACTCCGCAAACTGCATGGCGTTGGGAATAGTTGCAGACGGCTCAGCAAAGTTGGAATATCTTCTAATTGAGGATGGCCGAACGACATGGGGAAATCTGAAGATCTGCTTCGAGCCGGATGATGGGCACGACGGCTTCGTGACATGATTGCGGAATAGCACAGGGAATGGAAATTTGAAGATCTGCTTCGAGCCGGAACGATGTGCACGCCGGCTTGGTGATCGACGAACAGCCGGAGGTCTTTGGGTGACCAATCGTTCATTACTATTGCCCCGCGGCTTGTTAATCTTGATGACACTGCCGCTAAGCTGTCGAATCTCGTTGATCTTAGCTCCACCCTTTCCAATGATGGCACCGACCATATCGAGCGAGCACCGGATCTCCTCGACAGAAGTCTCCGTCTTTACAGCCGGCTTCTTCAGGATTGTCTCTGTGACGACGTGAGTGTCGACGGTCATCATCTCGACTTCTGCTTCTGCGCCTACTCTTGGCACTTCCATGGGCACTGCCATGTTCACTTTTGGGTGTATTCAGCATCGCTAGGAATTTGTTGCTGATAATGATCATGGTGCACGCTGTTTTGAATATCCAAGACATCCCAGGCGAAGAGCAAACAACTGCGACTTCGACGAATCTCGTCTCTAGGCAAGAAACCTTGTCCAATCGCAATAGCTAGAGTACACTCGAAAGCAAGAAATCTCTCTTCCACTGGTACGGGGCTATGACTCAGTAGAGTCCTCGCGGCGCCTTCGTGCCCTTTCATAAGAATCGTCTCGCCTGTCTGGTGGGGAAGCCATCCACGCCCTCCTCCAACTCCCTCGGTAATCGCATTCTCGACTTCTGCGCCGCCGTCTGTCTGGAGATCGTTCTCGGTCGCCATATCTGCGGTCTCGCGATCCGTCCCGTGGATCCAAAGATCCAACAGAATTATGCGGAACATTGCCACAAATGAAGAGACGAGAGTCCACTTTGAATTGTATTCCATATAATTCCGCCGTGCGAGCGAGTGTTGGGGCCTGCACCAATGTTGGCACTGCCTTGGTAATCTCTTTGATTTGTCGGTCTAGGGCCTAGGCTAGGCCGTGACAATTACTGCGCAAAACCAAGAAGAATCTATGCTCGACTCAGATCCATTCGAGGCGCTGATAGCGTTTCCGAAGAAGTCGTATTGCGGGCTCTTGCCAACAGCCGGTCCTGCTGGGTTGCTTGGCAAATACCCAGAGAACTGGTACGCTGCATTAGGGCTGGCCTTTGCAGGGGCCAAATTGGGATTCTGGATCATGCCGGGATCGCCTGTCTCTCGATCTGTAACCATTCTCAGGAGACATGGGACCTGAACTACGAGAGCGGGTTCCGTCTTGACGGTCAACGGAAGCGCTATCTAACTCCAGCGACGTAGTTGCCTTCTCTACCAAGCAAAACAACCAGGCCCTGGCCCAATGGCGGTACTTTTGAAGTTACAATTGTGTTGTGGGGGAAGCTGCGAGAGTGGTTTCTGTCTTGACGGCCAACGGAAGTGCCATCTACCTCCAATGACGTCGTTGCCTTCTCTACCAACCCGCCGCAACATAGAAGTTGAGCTACGAGAGTGGGTTCTGTCTTGACGGTCAATGGAAGTGCTATCTACCTCCAGCGACGTAGTTGCCTTCTCTATCACCCCATCCTGTAACTCTAGCTGTGAAGTTACAAGTGTGGGGTTGGTTCGGGGGAAGTCGCGAGAGTGGGTTCTGTCTTGGCGGTCAAAGGAAGTGCCATCTGCTCCAGCGGCGTAGTTCTTCTTTCAGTGCAGCAGCGATATTGTCCCCATTAAGCTTCGACTTCTTGTCCTTCTTGGATTTCTTTACGCCATCTTTTTCGCTGCGCTTCTCCTTTTTGTCCTTGGAGTCCTTTACGCCATCTTTTTGACTGCGCTTCTCCTTCTTATCCTTCTTGGATTTCTTCACGCCATCTTTTTCGCTGCGCTTCTCTTTCTTCTCTTTCTTGGATTTCTTCACGCCGTCTTTTTCGCTGCGCTTCTCCTTTTTCTCCTTCTTGAAGACATTCTTGGAAGATTTGTCTTTGCTCATTTTGGCGGTTATTTTGTCTTCTCTACCAACCCGTCCCGTATCTCTCAGAGGGCTTTGAAGTTACTAGTGTATGTTTGGTCTGGCAAGGGGTGGAGAGCTCGAGAGGCAGGACCGATGGTTCGATTGAGTGGGCGAGATCGACGGTGGTGGACTATCGATATCCAGCATGATTCGGACAACCAGAATTCGGGGAGGGCCTGGAGTTCCGCATTGGCACTCCATGCTCAAGTATTGAGGGGCTGGAGAGACCAGAAAAAAGACACAACGCCGCCGCCAATGCCATCCCACCTCCTTCTCCACTCAAACCCTTGAACACCCCCAAAGAAGCTGGCCAAAACACAATCATCAACAGCAAGCCAAACAGTCTCCATGCATTGGTGGCGTACATTGCAGTAAGAGAATTGTTGACGGGTCTGGTATCGCCTGAACTCCACCACCAAAATTGGTCAAGGCCAGAAGCACTCCAGGATCGCAGAAGAAGATGATACCCAGAGGATAACTTGTAACTTGGTGGATCTGCTAGGCCACAGGTATGGGAAGAAGAGCGAATATCCTCTGAGGTATTCCCATCATGTCTTGCTTGGTGCTGTTGTGGGTTTGTAGAAAGCAAGATTTCCATCTATCCTTCGACGGTCTCGGCTTTCACTGCCTTCAGCAGCATTGCCATTTCTGAAGGTGCATGCGTACTCCCATTCGCAGTCGTGCCATCCCAAGTCGCTGGTCCGTGATGCAGGACGCCAGGTCGCGACAGATCGAAATGCGTTGGCAGCGGTTGTGGTTGATACCTGACAGGTTTGATTATAGTCCATTTTCGTCTAGGCTGAAAAGATCGTGGGAATACCCTTAGTCCAGTTCAAACTTCGCTGCCGGCGGCGTGCCCCATCGAGGTGGTTGTCATTGCCGTTGCCTGCACACCACAAAGCTGCGTGTACTAGAGAGCTTCGAATGATACGATATGTTGACTTTCGAAAGCGTGGGGAAGGCACCCTCGGTTCCAAAGTCATATGGGCTTTCTGCGCGCCGTAGGATTTGGAAAACGAAGACGTATGATCTGGGTTGATGGGCTGGGATGCTGCGTACGAAAGGGTGGAGGGTCGAATTGTTGATTATTGAGATATTATGAGCAGGATCCCAGAACGGCTGCTGCCTACTCTTGGCCAGTTGAGACTGCTGTGCTCTGGTCTTCAATGCCGATGGGCTGGAAGGACCATTACCTCTGTTTGGCACGAACCATCTTGCACGCAGGACAAAGATTTTCGCTGATTCTCTCTGGAGCGGGAATTGCTATGATCAGGCAGGACTTTTGGGCTCTGATCCCCTTTGCGATGATCAAAGCTTGATCGTATGATACCGACTCCGTTTGTCTGGCTCCCCAAACTCTCCAAAGTAGCTGGATCCCTTTTCAAATCTAACTCCGTTCCAGCGAAGACATGGGAACTGGTGGTCCGTGATCAAGCATGTCGTGTAGTGGTGTCAGAGTAGCAAACATACCCTCAATATTGCGGTCACCAAAGCAAAGCCTCGATAACTCCTCAAGTCCCTCGTGCCAGAGTTCATGCCACAAGACCGTGACACGAATCAGCTCGTGGCTGACAACATCTGCTTGGGGCATGATGGTTATTCGTATGGGTAATTGCCAGGCGACAGGCTGGGATGATGGTCAGATGTTCCGGAAGAGGATCATCTGGACGACATCTGGTCCCAAATCTGAAAGGTTTAGGAACTTGGTCAAACTCTGTCGTGCTGAGGATAGCGCGGTTCACGACTCGCTTGGGGGCAACTAGTCCTTGGTTGCCAATAGGAGTAGCGGCTGGACCTTGATCCCATGTCGTCCATTGTCCCAGGGTGATCTATCTCCAGATGCCAAAACCCGCTGCGGGCAGGGGCCTTCGGCGCTGTATCTTTGTCGTCTATAGTGCGTGCCTTGGTATCTGCGCCATCTTCTCCTCCGGGCTCATCTCGTCATCGGAATAGATTATCTTCACAGGCTTATCTTTCTTCGATTTCTTTTCGGTTGGGTCCAACTTCTGAGTGATACTGAGGGCGGGCGTAGCAATAGCCTTAAGAGCCTAAACTGGAGAGCTTGTAGGCATGACCTGGCTGGGTCGTTGAGCAGTTGACGGCGGGGCAAGGTGGGATGGACTCGATGCGGAGCTGAAGTGATGAAGGAGTTGTCTTCTTGCATGTACGAGGAAGACACGACAGGAGGGCCATGAGGCGTATCGTCTGCTGCTGCTGCTCATTTGCGGAGGCGACAAAGGCGAGTGAAGTTACAACTGTGAGTTTGGCTCAGAAAGGGGAGTTGATACCCTCAGTTGATGGTGCTGTTGTGCTCGACGGAGCGGGGAGGGAGGAAGAGAAAAGGAGACTCGTCGACGTTGATATCTTCACCGATCTTTCTCCAAGCGTCCTAACTACGGCTTTCATGTCTGTTTGGTCTTCAAAAAGGGCTTGGCGGCGGTGTAGGATTTGACAACAGTGCTGCCATTGTTGGTGGGTAGGGCATGCTGCTCGACGCTCTTTCCGAAGACCATCTCAAGATTGAAGGAAGTGGCTTGGGTCTTGGACGCGGAGGAATGTTAAGTAGAGTAGCGAGAATATCCTGTGGACCGATGGCTTTGGCGATGAAACCGAAAGTGTTGTTGGCAGCTCTTCTGATTCCCTTTTTGTGAGCTTTCAGCATGTCGAGAAAGTATGGCGGACGTGGTCGACGAATCGTAGTCTTTCCGACCGGCTCGAGATTCGAGGGTTGCCGCCAGATGGTGGCGACAAGTGAAGTTACAATTCTGTGTGTTGGATTCGAGGGAAGTGGGGAAGATGTAGGTGTTGAGCGCGATGAGAGAGGGATGGGCCGAGCCCAGATCGGCGTCCTTGTTTTCCTTGTCGCTAGGTGAACCGCTGGTATCTTTTGTGAGGGTGGCTTGGTGGTGAACGACCTCTTTGTATACCCCTTTCTTTTCAAGATCGTTCTTCGTCATAGCCTTCTTGTACCTCTTGCCGTCTTCCGCTCCGCTAGCTTGTCGATCTGCGGTGGAAAGTTCAACTAGTGGGAGTCAGAACGCGATCTAACTGTCGTTTTGGGTCATCAGTCTCCTGACAGTTTCCAAGCTTCTCGCCGGACAGACGTCAGAGACGCTCGGTATGGGGAGTCTGATGTAAAGTTTTGGACTTACTTGTATTTGCTGTTGGGACTGTCCTTCTTTGAAAGAGGTTGACTTCAAGTTGCCTTTCCCGTTCGAGGCTCGGAAAGCCCTGCCAAATCGTCAACGCCGTAAGCGCTCTGCAGCTGCTGAGACAAATTGCCATAGAGCACGGGTGACCTTTGAAGCAGGACGGGCGTCGAATGATCGTGGAGGCTGCTGGAGGTAAAGGGAGAGGTAGAAGCAGCTCCGATTGCGCCGCTTGTCTGCCTCAGACAAAGGGGGTGGTAGACATGATGGAAGAGGAAGACGCAATGGCGCCGGGATGTCTTGTCTGTGAGTACGATGGAGATATGGGTAGATGCAAGTGTGCGACTGTGTGATGAGGTGGATGGAGGTTGGTGGAGGTTGGGCGCAGACGCAATAGCACTGAAATCTCTGGCTTGCGAGTGCGACAAAGATGAAGGCAGACGCGTTGGCGCTGGACGCCATGTCTCTGAATGTTTGGTTAGGATGAGAGGGAGTGAGAGGCTTTGACAGGAGGTAGTTGGAGGTGGGTAGGAGTGGGTGGAGATGGGTGATGGGTT
>QGMK01000389.1:0-26211 GCA_007825345.1 Lachnellula suecica
CCAGCACCGCAAGCGCGGCCCTCCTCAATGATATCCTGCACACCTTCCAATTTCCCTTCCATTCCACAGGTCTGAACCTTGCATCTCAACAGCCACTTCTCCCAAGCCCATCCTCCAACAATACCGCAGATGCTCGCAGCGTTCTCGGTGCTTCCCGTAACCATAGCCTCCAGTTCCAATTTGACTTCCACACCCATACTGTCTCTGTTAACAACTTTATCCTCGATCTTCGCACCCATGGGCAAGAATGTCCAAGCTCTCTTGATGCCAACGAAACCCGAGTTCTTCAAGCGACCGAGCCACAGCTTGGTGGGCTGGGGATCGTAGCCCAAAGTTTTCAGGTTGAAGCCGAACTCCACGCTCTTGGCAAGACCGGTTGGTCCTGCATTGACGATATCCGAGTCCATGACTGAAAACTCAAGATATCCGCCCGGCTTAAGAACGCGCATGCATTCCTTGAGGCAGATATCCCATTCATCCTGGCCGTTCTCAGATCGCTGCTTCAAGATCGTGTAGATCTCGCGGGCAGAGATGAGATCGAACTGATTGTCCTTGAATGGCAGCCTGGTGAGGCGGTCGACTGCGATCTGGCGATGGTTCTTGGGGCCGCGGATGTTGGAGTTGGAGAGTTGGCGCAAGGCCTTGGTGGTGACGGTGTAGACCTTGGTGTTGGGGTACTCGGTCGCGCAATGCCATGCCCAGTCGCATGTTGCCTGGCCTCCGAGATCCAGGATTCTTGCGCGGTCTCTGGGAGTGCCGTCCATCTTTGGGCCCATGGATGAGAGTCGAGCAAGTCGCTTGGCTACTGGGGCGGCGATCAAGCGGCCTCCGTTGAGAAGCTTGATGGCCATGACGTTCCATGTCGCGGGCGCCATTTGGGTCAGTGCCTCTTGCTCTTTGTCACGCTTCAGTTTCTCGGGGTCTTCAGGGGCGACCTCATCTCCGCGGGCAACGTTGGCAGACATGCGGCGCTTTGCGCTCATGGGCACAACGCTGAGTTGATACTTTCCGAGAAGTTGGGCACGGTGAGCAACTGGGAAGGAAACGCGCTGAGCTTGCAAAGCCTCAAATCTGGGGATACGATGAACATATGTGTCGCGGAAACGTGACCGGGCGATGAAGTTCTGGAACGCTCTGAAATAGGCCGATTCCTGGACATCGATGGCCGGAAGCGGGCAAGCGATCTCAGTTGACGTTGTGACAATCTCAGAGAAGCGGACAGTCTTGCGCGCTTGAGCATCTGGAACTTCAATAACAGGCTCTCTTTGGCTCCTTGTGCTTACGACTCTTTTGAGGAGTGCTGCTTCGTCGTCACGCGCCTCGGTGGGGTTGATGAGCTCGGCTAGGTAGGTGCTTTGAGCGGCGAGCCACATGCCAGTGCGGTCGATGTTCTCCATAGCTAGGCTTTGTAGGTTCAAGGAATAACTAGTCGAGCTCGGCACGATCTCATCCACCACAATCTCTTCGTCGACAGGCTCGGGAAGTGCAACACCTTTGATTGTCTCATCCGAGTTCTGCTGTGCGAGATTGGGTCTCGCTGTTGGGAGGCCCTCCGACATGGTTTCCGACCTTTCTGAAACCTCCACAATTCTCTCCACCGGTTGTGTAGACCAGGGTGTTTTGTAGAAATGCTCGGCGGTTGTTGATGATGGTGGGTGAGCGTCGTCAGGTGTGCATGGGACAAGATGCCATGTATGTCTGGCGCTGTGTGATAATGTCGAGAAGAAGCCTCCTGGGGAGGGGATCTCGAGCTTCGTGAGGCAATTGAGGGATCGCTGTTGTTCTGGGGAGAGAACAATTGAATCATTCCGACGAATGCTTGTGACAAGAGGAGGTAGTCTTTGCTGCATCTCCTGTACGGGAGAGACTTCCACTTGAGCATTTGATAATTCGATGACTTGCTCTGGCTGCTGTTCATAATGTTCATCGCCGCCAGAGAGAGCGTGCAAAGTAGCCATGGCACCAGGTTGTAATTGAACTCCCGCGCCCCAGGCGTCCCCATCGTCACCATTCACACTTCCTATATCCGGCGTTGACGGAGCAGACATGGCTGTCATCTGGTCAGAAGAAAGACTGCCATCCAGGGATGGCGGAGCAGAGCATGACGGGACTTCTTGGGACTGTAGGTATGAGAATATCGCAGGAGACATTGGAACCTTCGGGGGAGGTGTTGGCGGTATGGGAGATGTGAGCATCTTGAATGCTTCAACACCTGGCCAAGGGTCACCCTGTGACGGGATGACTAGGGATGGGAGGGAGTTTCGTGAGGATCTGCTAGAATTCGAATCGACCGAGAGACGTTTGACGTGTCTGGATTGTCGAGTACTATTCCGCCTTCTCGCAGAGTTCTTGATTCTCGCGTCCTCGTCTGATGATACATCATAGAGGTCATCAAATTCTGTGGCTTCAGTTGTGAAGCTATCTCTCGTCCATGGAGCCGATGAAAGGGCCGGAGAAATGCTTTCTGTATCTGAGGAGGTTGCTGATTGTGCAATGGGTGCCGACATGAAGTGGTTGCCTCTGGGCGTTGGGAAGTGATCACTGAGAGGGGAAAGCCAGTCCGCTTTTTGAGGTGATCTATCTCGACTTCGTCGACTCTCTACCATTACTGAGCCCCTCATCGACTCTTCCTCATCTTCCATTATCGTATTAAGTGACCGTCGTTTCCGTTGTACCTGTACTGGAGACGGCGGCTGATATGTAGTAGCAGGTAAAAGATCTAGTGTGGCCATTTTGTCGACCTTCAGAATGCTGTATATAAGAAAAGGCTGCTTGCCTGGTCGGTAAGAATGTATGTAGTTATTTAGGGACTTCCAGCGTCCGGTGGGGCAGAATTATAAACGATGGTATGCTTCGATCCACGAAGACTTAAAAAAAGCAGGCGAAGACAAACAAGGAGCAGGAACAATAAAAAGATGACAAGAAATGGTCAGCCCGCAGACTCCCTGGGCAGTCAGGTTGTTTATACAAGGCCGCCCCAATTCTTCAAAGCCGCCATGTCACTGGCTGGGCGCTAATCATAGACAAGGGCCTGCGTACGGTGCCAGATTCGGCCTCCATTTGGGCTGCATTATTGAGAAACGGGCATGAGAACCTTGACGCGCCTGCAGGTTGTGAGCTCATTGCTACGATGGCGTGGGGAGATGCTACCGGAAGCAGACGGAGAGACAGACGTTATTCGTGCTATCGCCAGTACCACGACAACATACTCATGGCGGTAACCAATCAATCGGAACAAAATGCTGCAAAGAAACTTAGGGCGAACCATAGCCCTCAGTGGCCGTGAAAAGGCCAAAATTAGATCTTGGGTGGGCTAGTTGCGCGCGCGAGGGGTGTCTGAGGTTGGGCTTCGTTGGAGCTGGCCTGCAGAGGCTTGCAGGGTTTGGGCGAATGAGAGCGTGCAGCGCCAACGCACTCGTGAAAAGACGAAAATGGGCGCGTAATCCTCCCGCTGGGGTTTGGGTACACCACAGACGGTTATATGCCACTGGCCAGGAATGGACCAGGCGGAGCGAATGGCGAGAGAGGCTCAATTCTTTCGACCGTTTGTGGCACTCCCAAAGGCAGCTAATTAGCCAGATTTGAGGATCGTGGAAGCATCGTGGTGACTTGCATGAACGGTGCAAGCGATGTCCTCGAAATAGATTTGAGGCAACGAAAACAGTAAAATCTCCATAGTATTGATTTATTGGAAAGTAAACTTAGTTGCGTTATCCGCGAAGGTTATTTTGATCCGAGTATTCATGCGGGGAAATATGTTGCTGGAGTGGTGAAGAGAAAAGAAGCAAACTTGGAAGTGCGACGAGGAGAGTTCCTCGCCAAATCTGTGTCACGTGCGGTACAACATCATGGCCCCTCATGATCGACTTGGGCGAACATCTAACTGAGGAGCTGATGAGAATCTCGCTACCAAGAGTTTGTTGATCAGGTATTGATTGCTATGACTATCTGTAGTAAGACTACAGCAGTTGAATAATAGATTGTTCTATCTATGATCACTCAAAAGGGTATATTATGAGACTATTCGTATGTTGCGTAGAAGGTGAGATATATTTTGGCACCCATTGACCACCAGAAACAGAACATGAAGCCCCTCACTCGAGTTGGTGTTTTCGAGGTCATACGAGACTTGAGGCTGATTCTTCGACTGGAGCTCTCTGAGCTTCGCTAATTGTTCCACTTGAATGTGGTATATTTAGGCTAGCCTAAAAGCAGACTGCGATGTGCAACAAAAATATGGATCTACATATGGTTGGATTCAGTCATTTGTTTGTCGGGTCTCAGAACAGCAGGGATATTCAGCCTCGCAGATTCCGAATCCCGGAGAAGCCTCCTGCGAAAAGTATCCCGGAATCTTTTTCATCGGCATTTCTCTCGCTCTTCCCATCTCTCCAACAATCCTACATCCCATCCTTGAAACTTCCTCGCACTTGGGGGCAACACTAATGCACTGTCCCGAAGACAAGTCGATATTTCTCGGATCGCTTCCGATGGCAGCGGTACTTCCTCCACTGTATCAATCAAGTTGACAGCCTCTTCCTCAGAGACTACTTTCCAAAAGACTTTCATTGCTAGTATCCCGAGTGAAGATAATCCATCATCAACAGAATTACTCGTAGCCGAGTATCGCACAGTTGGCGTAAGTATCCATAAGGATACCAGCGAAGATGCGATAGCAGAGGGCGACGATGATCCATTGTCTGAGAAACCAGATAACCGTTTCCATCCCAGCGGTAGTAGCAGTAGTCGAGAGCAGCATTGCGCTTGCAAAATACCCGAAATCTGCGTTGAAACTATCGAGGATATTGATGGCAGTCGGGGCAGATTTGATCGAGTAGCTTCCGTTGGTTTTGGGAGCGCCAACTTGAGATTCCACTTCCATAGTTTAATGTCTTCAGATTGCTGATCAATGTAACCTAAATGCTTAGAGCAGATTTCACATCCCATGGCCTGATATTTTAGTCTTTCATTGGCTGGCATCTTTTTCTGATGTGCATTAGCAAATGTCAGGCACTCGGAAATTTTCTGCTTGAAGCGTCTCGCAATAAGAGGACGAATTATCATAGCTTACACTGTGCAAAAAGTGCGCGAGACAAGTCTGATGTTCAGCAAAAGGAAAGTGAAATGTATCTCGTAATAATCCCAAGACCATCCAAAGCTCTGGAAGGCAAGGTGGCATGATCGAGCTTGATACCAAGAGCCAAAAGGTAACCCATCGACCGAAGAAGAGGGTACGCCTTTCGACTGCGTGCTGAGCGTGTAGAATGGTATCAAGGGGTTCAATCTTGGGTACTGGTATCGGTGACCAAGCAACGGTTGCTGAAGCAATGCATGGCCACTTTCTTTGAACCCATGTTTGAGATAGCGAGAAAGAGAGGAGGCCATTCTAGCTTACCTGTTCGTCAAGAAGCTCCAGGTTGGAGCAGTCAGAAGGTGTGACGAGAAAAGTGGTAGTGTCGACGAAAGCAACTCCAGAATTTGCAGTGAATTTTGTATTCGCTCCATAGCCTTTGACATTAGCTACGGAGTGCCCAGCGACATCTTCCCCATGGCCACTTGTACCATTAGACTCATGGGTATGAACGCGCTCATGTTCTGGCACATCTGGTTTATGGCAATGCCAGAAATCCATCATTTCTGCCCAGTTCTCACTTGGCAAGTCCTTCCAGGTATTGATGGCACCTCTTCTGATGACAACAGCATCACAGCCTCTGCACAAGAACTCTGAATCTTCTCTCAGACTCCTTGACGACCAAGGAGCTTCATTGTTCTGTGTACCTTCTGCATCTGGGCGGGTTGGCGGACCAGCCAGAGGCAAACGCCACGATAATTCTTTGCTCCCAAGTATCGGCCTCTGAAGCTGCGCATTTGGGACCACCTTTCCAGGAAGGTTTAGAGTACTCCGCTGCCCGCCATGGTAAAGGGTGAATTTCTGCCCGTCGTCTGACAGCCCAACTTTTATAGCGGCATCACATGAGGTGCCCAACGCAGCGATGACCGAAATTTGGCGGATATTGGAGAGCAACTCTGCGTAGATCAGAGGCGTGAGTCCAGGCATGGTTGCAGAGCTGAGATAAGAAAAATTCCTGGAGGAAACATGTTTTGCAGAAAATGGTATCGGAATCGAAGAATCGTTTGCGGCTCAAATTTGATGCCACGACCAGAAGTCGTTAGCAGCTCTCGGTTGATCTAGTCCGTAAATGGTTAGACCCGGAACTATTCGCGCCGTGCCTGCAACGGTGAGCTCATGCCTTACCCCACATTTTAAATCTCCCAACAGCTTCACACACACAGGACATCTGAAGAAGCCCGCCCAAAACCTCCGTCATGTCGTCTCCTATGATAGCTTTGGTACCTCTGGTCAACAGAATCCGCAAATATTGGACAACAAGCAATTATGCTGCTCAGTCAATCGATTTTCCATCAGTGGAAATCCACGATGTTGAGACAGCTCCAGAGAAACGGCCGAGGACCCTCAAACATCTGATCAAGGCAAACCATGTCAACCACTCAATCATTTACCACAATCTTCAATACCATAACCATATGCCACATCTTCTAGGATCTGCCTATCTCCTAGGAGCAAATCCAGAGCAGCTGCAGAAGATCTATGATGAAGAATCAAAAGAGCTCGAGGCATGGGAGGATTCCCCTGCAGAGGTAACAGATTCGGACTGGCGGGAGTTCTTGGGAGATAAGAGATATCAAAGAGCATATGTGGATTTTTATGAAGACGAGCTGGCGTTGAAGTACAACTATGACTGGAAGAAAGTTGCAGATGAGTATCTGTTCAGCGGGAAAGAGCCTTTGATCAATGGAGTCATTGGAGGGCGTACGTCTCTCCTTTTGTCACAAACATCCTAGCACACTGACAGCATCTTGCAGTTGGCCACCCTCTAATCCACCTTGGCTATGCCTACGAACTTTCTAGCAAAGAACTGGGAGTGGAAGCATTGGCAATGTCCAGCACAGCCTACAACTTCCTCCACAAATACATCGACGACCCCAAATATACGAGACCCTCTACCTACTCCTCCATCTCACCTCTCGAAATCCTCCACAAACTAGCATCTGATACCCGCTTCGACGGCCTCTTTCCTTCTAAAGGCGCCTCCAACATTGAGCCCCTCTTCACACAGCATGAACCACTCGTCCTTGAATATTGGAATGCGTGGACGATTTCGAACCCCACCGAGCAATTCCGCGACTCGCAAGAAGCGGCCATGAACCTACTAGTGCGGACGGTGAAGCCAGGCACACATGCGTATGATTTCTTCATGGTTCATCTTTTGACGACGAGCCATGCGGTGAGAATCCTGCTGCCGATGATACCGAAGAAGTTTCATGTTAGTCTAGTCAGACAGTGGTGGCTACTTGTGATTGCTGTGTATGTTGCGCAGTTGAGGCCGGAGATTGATGAGGGTATGGAGGTTAAACCAAGTAAAAATTGGAAATATGTTGAGGAGAAGGCGGTTAGTGGACCTTGGGCCACAGATGCCCATTATGTCAAAGGTAAGGGAGCAACTTTCATAGTATCTGCCGTTATCTAGCATGCTAACAAGCTCCAGCTCTGCGAGCAATGAAAGAAGCAGCCTTCACCTGGGGCGACGTCCACGACCGATATCTCTCAGCAGCCACACATTTCGCGGATGACTTCAACGGATGGACTGGTTTCGGTGCTATGGACGAAGAAAATTAAATATAAAACTGTAATATAGGGAGTTCTGGCAAGGTCACCTAAATCACAGCACGGTATATCACGAAGGAACGGAATTGTAACCGTAGTTTGTACTTCCTAATATATGTTTTCTTACTTTTATAAGCAGATAAGCCACCGTGCACCCATCCCATCCATGTACAGAGCTATTTTACAAGCCGACCAAGCAATTCATAACTCCACCAGCCATCAATCCGTGTCCATAAATGTCCCCAGCTCCAAAAGCAAATCAATCATCCTCAATATCATCATCACTCAACACCAATTTCTGCTCCTGCGCCTTGACAATCGGCACCCCACTACCCATCCCACGCCCCCTAAACACCAGGTCCTTCTTCTGCGGAGATCTCCCTTCAACAGGCTTATCAGTCGCCCACTCCTCGCCAGCTACGGCAGCAACATCTGCATCATCTGCATCATCCGGAGTCTCCTCCGACGGCCCACCAATGCCCGAGAACGTGGTGACTTTCTCCATATCCCTAATCGCCGCCGCCGAGGTAGACTTGCGTGCTTTCGCAATCAGCGCCATGTACGGCAGTCGCTCAAGCAGCATCTCCTTGCGCGCAGAAGCACCCAGCGACAACAAAGGCGTGGCACTATCCTCCTTCGGCTTGGACGGGCCACTCTTCCAACTCTCGACGCTGCCTACCTTAGGCCGCGCAAACGCTGCAGCAGTTATCCCGCTCCCTTCCCCTTTCATCAGCTTCGACACCCACATGTCAATCGTGCTCTCGATCTCCTCTTTCATGCGCCACAGCTTGAGGCTGGTGGGGTAGAACATCTGGAACGCCTCCATGGATTTGCCAGCCCTGAAACCGGAAGCCGAGGCGGGCGCTTTGCGCTTGACGGGGAAGGGGAGAGCGAAGAGGAGGCCGCGGACGGCGATTTGGAAGGTTATTTCGTCTTGGCGTAGGATGTCGCCGCCTGTGCCTCGACCGCCAGAGCCACCGCCAAAGCCGGAGGAGTTGAAGGAACCGTCCCAGGAAGGGCAGAGGAGGTCGCTGTCGGAGAGGGCGTCGATGCAGCCATTTACGTGGTCGAGGGAGGAGACGTCGAAGGAGGTTGGTGGGGCGTCGCAGGAGAGGAGGTAGTTTTCGTGAAGGGCGGCGATGAATGTTTGGGTGTCTGTTCCTGTTTCGTCGATAAGCTCGTCGACTTGGACCTGGGACCTTTTTGGGCGACAGTGTAAGGACATGAAGTCGGGCAACTTTTCAACGTCTTCTCCAGCAGGTAATGGTATATTAGTTTCATCTCGTTTGTTATTAACGACTCTGCCAACGGCATGAAAGATACCAAGACTAGCCTCGCGCCGGGTAACCATTTCCAAGCTCTCTGCTTCCATCTTTGTCAGAGCCACATCTTTGGATTTCTTCGATTTGCCAAAGGCGACCTTCGCCCCCCAATCCCCGTCAACATCTCCTCTCAGGCATAGGAATTCCAAGGACCCTATGGCGCTCCTAATGTCTCCAATCTCGCCGAGTCTCGCAAGTACTAAAGGGCCGGGTGTCTTTCTTCTTCCCGACTTCCTCGACTCTTTTTGCACCACGAGATCAAGAGCTTTCGCCAAAAATGTAGTAGCAATCTTATTAAACTCAATGACTGCGACTCCAGGATGCTGTAGAATCTCTGGTCCAAGTAATCGGTGTGCTGTGAAGCTGTCTGCGGAGGCAGAGGTGGTAGTAAGAAGGGTCTCGGATATTATCATAACCACGGGAGTAATTGGATCTTGAGGTGCCGTGTTGTAAGAAATTGACAAAGGCGGCGTGTTAGAGGCAAGATATTGGAGAATAGCATCCCTGAACGATTGTAGAGCTGTTGAGGAACGGGTAAACGTATTTGGAAATTCTTCTACCAAAATAATATGTTTCCGACGATCAAGAGGCTTTGTTTCCGGTTTCGAAGGTACCGTATCGTTGGCGGAAAATATGTCCAATTGTCCAAATTTTCCACCTCGTCCCATGAACTCCTCAAATTGGGCGGCCATCGACTGCCACCCATCTGCTGTTGCAACAGACCCAACGGGATTCCGCCACTCCAATACGTCACAGTCCATTGCCTTTGCCAGTAGCTGTACCGTTGTTGTCTTTCCTGTGCCAGCTGCTCCTTTCAACAAGAGTAGCCGCTGCCTCATCTTTCCATTTATGACAGCCTCGAGCCAGCCTCGTGTGTCCGCAACCTTCTTTTTGTGCACAGCCAGTTCATCAAGATTGACAGGCGCGAATCTCTCTGCCCATGGCCGTAAATCATCCTCGCCCTTGACTTCCGCGGGCCTCTTTAGGAATTTCTGGCTCATACTAGGCGCGTTTCCGTCTCCAGTCTTCAACGGCTCGGTCCCTCTGGCTCTTTTACGAGCAGCCAGCCCTACTGCGCTTGACTGCGACTTGATTTCTGGAACATCATCATTGTCTCCGTCGGATATGAGGTCGGTGTCTTCTTTCGACTCGTTGGATGTAACTCGGGGCCGTACTGCCGTAACATTTCCACCCTCAGCCTTCTGCCTTTCAGCCTGCTTTGTAAAGAACGTAAATATATTTCCGCTCTTGACCTTATCATCTTTGATCCCTTTTCCCTTTGCCTTCTCCGGACTACTGCTGGCACTCTTCGTGCTCCCGCGAATTGGCTTGGGTATGTTTGCGGGTGCTGCCTTGGCACGAGGCTGAGATTTGGCTGGCTTCGGTTTCGGCTGGCTTGCAGACTTTCTGGATGCAACGGGCTTTGTAAAAGTCGAAGGAGGAGGGGAGGAGTCTATGGTAGTGGCCGATCGCGACTTTGGCTTGGGCATGGGAGCTTCGTATTCGTCGTCGCTGTTGTCATTCGAGGAGGAGGGGGTTGAGGTAATGACATTCCGCCTTCGCCGTTTGGCTGGAGGAGCCATGGCGGCAGAAAGTAGGGAAAATACCACTACATCAGAATGTAAGCTTGACAAAGCATCGCCTGTGTACAGTCTCTTCGGAACTGTCGTTCACCTGTTGTTGACTTCGTTGTTGCTTTCGAAGCTTAAACGTTGTCGGGATGAGTAAATCCGCTCCGGTCCCCACCACAACTTCCCCACAACCTCACTCCAGCTATGTTTCATGATTGTTGTGGTACAGCAGCCTGCGAGATCGAATCTTCACATCTTCTCTTACATAAATGGAATAGCCTGGACCCGTCATTTGACTCTGGCTTCTGTCTCTTTGCGACCCTTAATCGTAGTCGATCTTCCATTTTTTTTCAAGCTGTTCTGCTATCCTACTAGATTTTCCTCTTAGTTGGCAACGTCTGGTATTATCTGGGTAGATTGTCTTTTGTCGTATTACTGACTTAACTGTTCTGAATTCACAATGCCTTGGAAGTGTGATCATCTGATCTACTTGCCTGTTCCCAGCCGGCAAGTCAATGCAAATCGAATGTCTTGTATACACTGAGGGTAAGAAGATGAGATTTCAGAGCTTAAGTCTCTTAAAATTAGAGTCGATCATACAGGTCCTGTTGGCTCTCAGTGATAACCCTTTCTCTTTCTCTTTCTCTTCTGCATTGCTACTATCTACGAGTACAGGGCTTAACTCCAAGCAAAGATGAATGGGGCTGAAATGCAACTATTCACACCGTCTTTCATCTCCATTCACTTCTTGACGTCCTCTGAGTCAATCATCCATGCCATGCCAACCTACTCTTCTACATGTCTGATTCACGCTGTTCCTGCTCATCAGCTGCTCCTGCTCCTTCTCGCCGACTTCCCACAACATAAAATAAAGAATGGACGCGCAACGATTCGGCTTCTACACACCCTCCAACACCTCTTACCAATTGGAAACACCACCTTCAGGCCTTACCTCCCGCGATAATGGACTTTTGGAACCGGGGGAGAGGCCCAATGGGGATGATGCGCAGGTTCCGGGACTTCGGTACGTTAATTCCTGACACCTGCACAAGAAACACTCGCTGATGCCCCCAAGGACAAAGGATGAAGCGGTTGGCGGCCGGGTTTCTCATATTCTTACTGGCCTTCCCAGTCCTCCTCTTCTATGGTAGGCTCCGAGCTCTCCTTGCTGAAGCACTTATGCTAATCCAGCCGCAGTCCTCGTTTTCGCTGGGTGTACCTCCATCTCCCCAGGACTCCCTAGTCTGTATCTTGTCTCTATCGAGAACACCAATGCAACTACAGGGCCGACAGCAAATCTGACCGTTCACGTGGGATATTTCGGTCAGTACATTCCAATTCACTCCTGAGAATTTTAAGTCTAACGCTGTCAATTCAGGCATGTGTTCCTATCACGACAACTCGATGACCTGCTCTCCCTCTACCGGACGCTCAGGCACAACGCTTGCGTCGTGGCTGGCATACACCGACGATGCTACCGCCATCACCTTTTTCAACTTCGCAGCCACGATCCAGAACAGGATCCTTGTCTATCTACTTGCCTTCGCCGGTCCATTGTTTATCATCTCGCTGGCGCTATTCGCTCTCTGTGTATTCGGACTCAACGCCCGCGATATCACCAACCCAAATCCGGGACCAGCACAACAACGAAAAATGCTGGCGATGATGGCCGGAGGCTCAATGTGGAGCAGTGTGGCACTCAACCTGGCTACGGCCGTCGGAACTACTCAAGCGGCAAATGCACTTCAATACTTGTCCAGCGTCGTCGACTCCGGCGTGGTTATTCGCAGCGGCACGACTGTGATTGCTTTGCAGTGGTTAATCGTGGCGTTTTCTTTCGTCATCGGGCTTGGAGTTTCTTCAATCTGCCGTTCTGCTTATGAGGTTCCTGTGGTAATTGACAATGGAGGACAAGCTATGCAGGTTCCTATGATGCAGCCAATGATGCCACCAATGATGCAGCCAATGTCAAACATGGGCGGCGGATGGGGAGGACAAGGGGGTTTCTTTCATAACCCTTTTCAGGGGTTCAATGGATGGAGAAATTGGTGAGAATCTGCGACATATTGTTGGATAAGGGCATAACCATCGCAGAACATATCTCGGGACACTTTCTGATTGGTTTCGTCGAATAAACAATTTAGAGAAACTATTCACGTCACCGAATACGGTTTTTGGGCTGAATGTGGCCCGGCATGGCAGCCACATCCTTTTATGCGCAGCCTGTTTTTCACCAATATCCAAGTGGATAACACCTGCGGCATTTCTATTAGTTCGTTCCAAACAACCACTTCTCACAAAGCATTATATTGGCTTATCACGAACAGTGGGACTTGACGTCGTCTCTCGGAGCCCCTCCCCCGCAGGGATGTCAACTCCCATTATTAGGCTAATAATTTCCACATTCCGGGGGCTGAAAGCTCCCAAACACTAGACCCCCACGCGATCCCCTAGGTGGCATCGCCTAAGATTATAAAAAGCAAACAATACATTGTTTTTCGGAAAGTATTTCCCGCGATCCATGGCGTCCCGTTCTTCCTTCAGGTGTGGCCCAGCAATGAAACTTCACGTGAAAAGGGCGCTAAAAACACCAACAAGCCAACAAACACTGTCCTCAACTCATCCTTCAATCCCCAAAGCAATTTTACTTCTCTTCTTTCTTTCCATGTATTGAATATGTTGCAAGTTTCGCGGCCTACTACCACCAAAAAGGTGGCCTTGCTCTCCCTTGTGGCTCTTCTACTCTGGAATTTACGATCACTCTACCTCACCGCCTCTTATTGGGAGACTTCCCACGTGGATATAAGCGAATTATCCGAGATATCGGATCTTTTCGATTTCGAACCGGCGGATTCCGAGGCAATCAGAAAGGTTTGTCGAGACACAGATTGGAACAGAGACCTAGTCTTCACTTGTGAAAGATCCGGTGGAGGGATTGCGAACTTGCGAAACTCGATTCTGAATTGTGTCAGATACACCATTCAAGCAGGAGCAGGCTTGGTTATCCCTAGAATTGTTCTGAGGAGCCCCGTGGACATTGCCGGAACTTGGAACCGGGAGACGGCTGAATTGGACCATGTCTTCGACCGGACACACTTTTTACAGTCACTCGAAAAGTCGTGCCCTCAACTTCAAATATTCACTAATATCGAGGAAATACCGGATTACGATCCTGCGTATCGAGCTGGTAAACTTTTACCAGAAGGGCTCGTGGAAATCGTACCCCCTGAGGGTCTAGTTCATCCTGAGGAGTGGCGGGTACTTTTCTACAACTGGCTTGAAGGCTCTCCCGACTTTGGCCACAAACCTAATGTGGTTGATCTCGAGCCATCTTATGTATGTTACTTTGAAGCAACTTGTTGATATTGCTAACGTACAAATAAGTTTCAGTATCCTGTCCATACCGACGGGGAGCCCTTCGTCCTCGACTTCGGGCGGATGCTCAAGTTCAACTCTGGGGCACGAGTTCTTGCAACCACAACGATTAAAAACCTTTTGCAAGCGTACGACTTCAACGTTGATCTCAGTGAAGTCATCTTCAAGAAAGCTTATTTTGGCGCACACCTCAGGACTGAGAGGGATTCGCAACAGTACGTCAGAATCTGGCCTTCCTTTCTCAACTATTTGGGGGCCGACTTCTTTGTTAATCTTTTCGGGAGCTCGCCTCCTCGGTTCCTGAAACTCCCCATAGAATACCATACTGATTTATCTATAGTGGATGGCCCCCTGCGCGGTACGAGTACTCGAAGTACACAACACAATCAAACTTGTACCTCGACCAAGCGATTTCATCAGGTATCTCCATTATATATGCAGCATCAGGTGATGCTTCACAGATCGCCAGATTTTCGGAAGATGCAAAAGCACAGAACTTGACGGTAACAACGAAAGAAGATTTGCTACTAGGCGAGGACCGAGAGCGGCTGGAGGGCATGACTTCCGATCAAGCAGCTTTGGTTGATTGGCTCGTTCTACAGAAGTCCTCTAGCTTTGGAGGTATTGGACACTCGTCCTTCGCCTTGAACATAGGCTTATGGAGACACCAATTTGCAGAAAGGAGAGATCACTGGCATGGACCGCAATTTATGTCCGACGAACTAAGTCAGATATACGGCGCGGTGAATCAATATCCCGAGTATTCCTTCTGCCTCTGGCCTTGAAAGAGAGTGCCATAATTATTTGGGGGAGCATAGTGACCGATCATCTAATGTCGTCAATCCCCTCCGGAGCTTCGGCACCTGACTTCACTGAAGTACTTGGGGTGCATTTTGACCGACGCGCTGTCGTAGCTTCTTCTGTAGAGCGTTAGGGCCTACGTACCTATTGGAGGAAAGAGGGCTGGCGCCTGGGGTGGGCGAGGGGCGATGGGCGAGGGCTAGAAGATCTGGTGGTGAACCGTTAGAATCGACCGGGAGTGAGAAGGGGAAGTCAACTTACCTGTTCCGGTATGCCCCTAGCGTCGCGAGGCTGCCGCCTCCACGATACGATTCGTTTCTCTCTGTCTATCAGCGTCGAGAGCGTGCCAATTGAGAATGTCGATGTCGATGTGCGTCGGTGCAAGAGGAGGGTCCGTTGCCGAAATGAGAAGTGGAAAAAGTGTAAAGTAAAAAAATTGTCAACTCGTATGAGGGCAGACACTTCGAGAAACGACAACAGGATCATGGCACCGATAAGAAACAAGGCAGGGTTGACATCCTAGAACTCGTGGGAGAGGCCTTCTACTATGATGCTTCGCGAGAGATTTATTCCAATAGAAGCAGTACTCTATTAGAGTCTTGTCGAGAGCGGAACCAGTGAAAGAATCTATGTTCGAGCGGTGCCCACCTTCGAGTTGACGAGAATGTTGTGGGTTGAAAGGAAGACGAAGGACGAGGAGGAAGGTGGGCGAAAGGGGGCGAAAGGTTTTAGGGCGGCTGCTAGGGAAACTTACCCCTGGGACGGAAGGCGCAATGTGAATTTTGCGGGGGACTCAGTGTTGAAGGAGGCGCCGAACCTTTCGTGAGAAACTTGGAAGGAAGGAGCGAGGGCGAGCGGTGTGAATTTTACGCGAGCCCCCCCTTTTTGGAAGCCGCGAGGGGATGGTGAACTTTCGGGGGCCGGATATGACGACACCCGCTTCAACCTCTGGAACGACGACTATGGGACCAAGGCGCGCGATGCGCCCTAGGGATGCAGGTACCACCACCTGCGCGCATCCAAGAAGTCACAATTAAGGAATCCCGCAATCAAAGAAGTTCTGACGTGAGAAGTCGCATTCTCGAGTGCGTCGACGCAAGTGACACTCTGACTCGAACCGGACAGTGGGCTGACGGAGGTAGCAATGGTTGGCCTCTCAACACAATCATGACATCCTTAATGAGAAAGTATTTCCAAGGAAGGTACGCTGAGGGCATCGTGCGCGGCTACAGGTGCCGTGGTTGACGTTGAGTGCTTTGGGAAGGAGCGGCTGTCGTCGAGACCAGCACCACCAGAGACTCCTCTTTCCCTATTTTTCTAGTTTGAGCTTTACACATCTTTTATTTCTGTCGCCGAAATATCAAAAACTCATGCCAGACAGAAGGAGCTTTCAGGCGGCGGCTGGGGCGTTAATAGGAACCTCGTCATCCATTTGCGCACAACAAATTCGGGCGAATAAAATCCAAACTTAATAGCTACTCATCTCTCACCGAGCGTTTTCGATAGTTCATATCAAGTTACAGAAAGAATATCGTCGGCCCGTCTCTCTCGGCCTCCTCAATTAGCTCACCATTGCACCTTCTTCGATCTAACTTTAATCCGCTCAGCTCTATTGGAAAGGTTCAAGCACATAAAGACTGCCTTGCCTTCCCAGCCTTGTCTGTAGAGATGAGATGCTTGGGAATAGGTCGTGTGAGGTCAAGCATAAGGGTCCCTCAACTCAGCCCCCTGATAAGCGAGTGCACCGCCCCGTATTTCAACTCGTGTTGACTTCAAGCCTCGCAACTTTTCTAACAGTATAAGGTAAGCCTGCTGCGACTCTATTGTGAGCCTGCTCTGATGAGCTACCATTTCACTTGGTTGGTCTAGATTGCGCCACAAAATGGTTGATCAACATTCGAAGATTCTTGACCTCGGTGAAGATATTCTTCACTTGATTGTCTCACAACTAAGTGTAGATTCTCCTTCTTCACTTCTCGCACTGGCAAAGGTCTCCAAAGCGTGCTGCTGCCTCTCGATCCCACTGCTTTATCGTTCGATTGAACTCAAGGAGCGCCCGCGCATGAAACAGCTCCTAAGCCGGTTGCTCAACACGAAAGACGATATCTTCAACCACGTTCGAGAAATCACAGTCTCGAGCTTTGAGAGCCATAGGAGAAACTGGAACGATTTCGATAAAGTGAATGAGTCGAAGTTACTGCTCATCATTGCACACATCAAGCATCTCCAAACATTCAAGTATGAGTCCCAATTCTTTTGCAATCGAACAGGTGCCATCCCATTCGAGAAGGATTTCATTGATCTTATGGGCGTTTCGCTCTGTGCCTCGTCTCTTCATGTTTGTTCTAACAGTGTTGTAGTTGGAATGCGCCGACTTTTATCCCGGAGACCGTGCAGTTGAAACTGGCAAATCAATGGCCAAACATCAAGTTGAACATCACGTATCTGGAAATCGTCTTGGGAATAGGAGACAAGACATGGGTAAGCCGATATATCGACTTACTTCAAATTCAAAGTAAAGCGCTAATCAATGGTCAGATTGACCGGCACGCCGGCGTTGAATCATTGATCAGTAAAGTCCAGAAGGAAGCAATGCAAAGATCACCTATGCTTCTCCTCTCCAACGTCAGCAAGATAGAAATATTAAAGATCCGGATCGAGATCCCAACAACGGCGTGCGAGTTCTCAGTGGTCTACAATTACGATGGCATGTGCGGAAGCGTGTTCCCGCCTCCTCTCCTGGAGGACAAAGCTAAGGATGCTGCCACTGCTCTATTTTGGGATATCGACTCGCAATTTCCAAGTATGCAGTTTGTGGAGCTAGAGCTGTGTTTTAGGCGGTTTTATATCGGAGATAGAAGTCAAGCTCAGCCGGTATTTTGGCCGGTCAAAGTCAAAGGGCCAAGTCAAGGGGAGGAAGAGTTCCAACTGCAGGTCACTTCTCAGGGACACTGGGGTTCGGAATGAGCCTCTCCGCTTTCATGTAAGAGGGATACTCTGTAATGATTCTCAGGGTCTCTGGACTTGTTACGTCTGAACAGGAATTTGCATAGAATGGGGCACTAGGGTCTTGACTTTTGCCACTCCTCCTGAAGTCTAGCAATTTGACCTGTGAAAGTGAAATATGAAAACATCTAAGGAACAAATATCGCGGCCTCGTCAATACCAGAGTACCCCGCTGCAGTGTCAAACCCTTTTTCCCAGTCATCCAACGAAAACTTGTCCACTTTCTGGCCACCCAGCTTCAGCGCACCAAACTCAACCAGTCCAATGAGATCTTTCACATTCTGCCGGGAGTACATCCACTTGCCACACAGCTTCAAGTCTTTTTGTACAACAGACCTGAGCGGAATAGCAAGATCGTCTAACAGCCCTCCCATGAAGCAGGCACGTCCTGAGTGCTTGAGTGCCAAGATACAGCTTTTGAAATGAGTGGATTTCGAAGCTTCTCTTGGGGAGATGTCAAAATATGCATCGACAGTGCCAAATGCTTGCAACGACTTGGTGTCCTCTTGCACGTCTCCCGTAATCTGAACCCACTCGATTCGCTCGTCGCTAGCTGCGAGTTTTGCGAGGAGTTCAGAATTGCGACCCATGGCAATGACTCGAGCCCCCATTGCGAGTGCTACTTTTACTGCTGCTCTGCCAAAGTCGCCGGTTGCGGGTGCTATGACAACAGTTTCTCCGAGTTTGAGATTGATATCTGCGAGTCCGCCATAGGGAACCATGAGTCTGGTGAGGTCAGCTTCCGATATATCAATTTCATCATTGCTGAAAGGGGAGATCTCAGTGAACTCACCGAGGTATTTCTTGCAAATCCTCCATCTTATATCCCAGCTTTCCAACCAGAAGTTCCTCATTTAAAGGGTAGCAACTTTCCAACGGCAGTTTCGCATACTCAGCATAAGTAGCATCTCTCCACTCGCCCTGCATCAGCTTCTTGCTCTTTTCCGTATGCCCCTCATGAATACCTAGCAAAAATGCAGACGCGGTATCATCCCTTGCTCTCACAAAACAATCAACAAAAACAAATTTTCCGGCTTCGAGAAGCACGGCGTCAGGTCCCGTAGCTACGATTCTTCCTAGTGCGCTGGAGCCGATGACCAGGGGGGTAGGGAAGGGGTACTTGCGAGCGCCGTTGTAGATGTATTTGGAGTACGTCAAAATATTGGCTGCTTCAATGCGAACTACCGCGCTTCCAGGGCCAGGCTGGGGAGTTGGGATCGTCTTGACTTCTGGTGGTTGGTCCGTTGAAGTTAGGACGAGAGCCCGGTGTGTCTTTGGGATCTGCTGATTGGTGGTCATGTTTACTGCAACGGTTGTTTTTGGGAGGTCTGAAATCAAACATGATACTCGAGATTTCGTTCTTAATATAGTAATTTCTTTTGAGATGTAAGACAAGGACTTAACTGTTGCTAGTCTCCGAGCATTGTCAAAGATCGGATATTTGTGTTAAGTCCGAAGTTGGAACAACGTAAAAGTCGGTCCTCGCTTCCTCCGTACGCGTGGCTATACTGTACATGTTTGAACGCGGCGTCGAAGTATTAAATGCGAAACGAACTCGAATATCATAAGAAAATACAGGATTACTACAATTAGCAGCCGCACCTGTCGCGATGGAGAGTGGTGGTTCTTCCATAATTTTCGTCACTTCGGGAGAAGTGTGAGGCTATCCCCAAGGTGTGACTCAGTATGAGATGGGCAGAACACTCTTTCAGCTTGGTGTGTGGGCGTGTAGTCTTTTTCATCTTCCTCGGGAAGCTAAAAATTTGCGGCAGGTGAGGAAGTCATCACCTGACCCCTGTTATTTATTTAGTTCGGCCACTTTCTAGATCTTAACTTATAGTTTCCGTTGCTTTCTGGTCACGCCGACAGCTTTACAACAATGCAGGAGCAGCATCAGATCGCCATCCATACGGGCCTCTCATTCAATTCTCGTACAGAAACTCTCGATAAAAACCTCTCATTCTTGATCTCTCAGGATACTGGGCTCATCGAAAAAGTATATACACGTTCCAGCACCGAGATTTCTTCAAGCGGCCTACACGATATTGACCTACACCATCTGGTAGTCATGCCGGGGCTCGTGGACGCACACACCCATACATTTCTCCATGCTTACGAGGAGACTTTGGCTATAGACCAGATTATGAATGAGAGCTTCGTGGAGCGGGTAATTCGAGCAGTCAATCACTGCAAAACTGCACTCATGGCAGGCTACACTACGTACCGCGATCTCGGCACAGAAGGAATGCAGGACGCGGACATTGATATAAGGGACAGTATCAACCGTGGACTTATTCCTGGAGCAAGGCTTTTTGTTGCAACGAACCCGATAGCCTCGTCGGGCGGTTACACCCTCCCACATGAGAACAGGCTGAGCCACAAATCCGGTCCCATTCTGGCCGATATAGCAGACGGCGTTGATGGCGTCAGCTATATCAAAATCGCCGGTTTTACAACCGCAATTCGAGAAGCCTGCTGGTATGTATTGCTAAGGTGCTCTTCAGATTCCAGCGGAATGACTCCCCCGTCAGTCCCAAATCCAGCTCTCCCATTCGCAAGCGTTACTCCACTTGATGCTGGAAACATGCATTTTGACCGATCAAGATGGCTCGAGATATGATCCAGCTTAATTTGTTGCATTGTTGGATGGGATCGTGTTTCGTGTTTCTTCGCGTGGAGTACTGCTACAATTGGAGGAGAAGAGCAAAAATCGAAATCTTCGGTATGATTGACATTGACAAGAATCGCGTGTATTAACTGTATTTATTTTGGCAATACCTGGCGAGCCATGCGTTAGTAGAAGGGATAGTGAGACTCCAGCTTTCCGCTTGTGAAATAGGAGGCGGGTAGGATGTAAATGAACGTGTCCGATAGGCTCAAACTTAGCTTGCAGTAGTCGTGCTAGTTTTTTTCAGCTGTATAGTGTGATCGTTCTGCCCCTCTTGGGCATTTAACTTCGCTGAATCTCCTAGTTACCGGTACCGCAGCCGCAGCTAAACCCCCGCCATTGAGAGCCCCCCACCCCAACGCTGCAGAAATTCTTCTGTTGAGCTCAATGTATCGAGTGTTTCCTTATCCAACGTACAGAGTTCAATTCTTTGGCATGGAAAAAGCAGTTTGATTTGCATAGGCAATCGAAGAGTACAAGGCGGGGTTGGAGAAGGAACGGACTTGAATGACGACTTCTCAGCCTACAAATGTAGATCGATTTTGTTGACAAGTTGTCCCTTTTCCTGCCCGCTGCTGCATTGATTCACGTAGCTAACTGGTCGTGCGTCCGCGCGGACGCCCCTCCGTCCGTCGATCGTCCAAAATAAATTTACGCTGCTAGACCAGCATGGACTACTAATCTGCAAAACTTACAGCAGGGGATCTGGTTCCAAAATTTGGGGTTAGAATGCGGGATTTGCATACTATTTCCTGCTGTACGGCAGAAGAGTATGCTAAAGCCCAAATAAGATAATGTAAAAGACTTCCCAGCGGCGCGAACTAGGTACGTCCAACGTTGCCCTGAGAGAGGAGTCCTCAGCTCTCGAACTGATCGTGGCCTAGTTCTGAATGCACCTTGGAATAAAACCTAAACATGGAGTCTGGACGGACGAAATTGATCTGTTGAATTCTAAATTAAACACAGCACTTTACTTGTTTGTTAATACACGGGCAGAAAGCCATCAAAATGCCTGCTCAGCTGGTCGTTCGCGACATCCCCGGCGTCGATGGCGGCCGTGGCCTCGTCGTCACCAGCGACCTTCCCCAAGGCGGCTCGATCGAAGCAGACGTTGTCTTCAAAGTCAACACCAGCCACCTCCCCAACACCAACGCTAGCAGTACATGGCGCTCCATCATGGTCGACATGAGGAACCTAGAAGCGCACCACGTATCGGACGCAATGCAAGGCCTAGACAAAAATCCGCTATCTGTATTCCGCTCCACATTCACAGACGCCTCTTCGGACCTGCAGCGGATCCAGATCATCTCCTATGATATCCGCCCCGTGTTTGGCGGTGCGCCTTCTGCGTTTGGGTATACTGTTTTTGGGCCGTATCTGAATCATAGCTGCAGGGACTTTACAATGATCGTGAAATGAGCCGTCGCAGCGCATTCATTTGAGAGCGTTGACGGATGTTAGGGAGGGTGACATGTTGTGCATTTCTTATAATGTTGATGAATAATGGCTGGGTAGCAAGGAACGCCAGGCTGAGATGCATGTGCTCTACGACTTCACCTGTTGTTGTCCTTTGTGCGGAGATGCTGGGAAGGTTGCGGGGAGTGATAGCCGGCGGCAAGCTATTCGAGAACTTCGGACACAGCTGAAGGTTTTCTGCAAATTTCCAGAAGCGACGTCGAGCATCTCGCCTGGTGAAGCTGCGGAATTAGCTGCTCGGTATGTTGGGCTTGTCGAGCAAGAGATTGGGCATCAAGAGTGACACGGGGTTACCTATCAGTCCGACGTAAGACTCGCCACAGCGTAAGTCAACATCTATCCAAGTATCGTTGCATTTTCATATGGTTTGACTCGTGCTCATTGATTTTCCTTTCAGCTATCGTCTAGCCGCCAAGTGTACCCAGGATGAGAAGCATGCGCGAAACTTGCGCGACAAAGCTCCAGAATCGACCAGATATGTTTTGGTGCTGGTAGCCCGCATGTAGCTATGTAACAGCGCTTGTTTGAAGAGATATATTCGCAAAGCTGCAATCAAAGCTAAGCACTTGTGATTGTAATGTTGAGCGCAATGCCCTGGACTGAAAAGCGTCCATAAATACCCCGCGTGTTGCGCTATGCCTGCCCTTCTGTTCAAACCACTTCGCCAGAACATCACTCCGATGATCGTAAGTGATGGCAGTCTGTGACTTAGAGCGGAGGATGGATATTCTTGAGTGAAATTTGTGTCAGGAGCTTGACTTCAGCAATATCTCCCAACTGTAGTAGCTTCCCTCCAGCAAGACTGACAGCCAAAAACAAATTGACAGCAACTTGACAATCGACAACAAAAGAAAGTCCCGATGAAGTAAGTAGCCCTTTCATGCTCAAGAAATGCAATCTTTCAATCTTTTCCCAAGCTTAGGTGTCGAGGCCACGAATGACCACTGGCCAGAAACCCCGTCACGGCCCAGCTCCAGTGTGCCGTTTTGAAGTTGGTAGTGCTGCACTTGCAAGGCAGAGAGATGTGACCGCTTTTGTTTTTACACAGAAAGAAAACCTTCAATCCGGCGGCGTCACTAGGTGTACCGAAGCTATCGAGACTTGTCTGACATTTTTACGCTTTTGATGGGAGTTTCCATAAGTACCCCGCTCGTCGTTCTATTCCCAATTTCCCTTACCAGAAATTAGACCTTTAGCCTTTTGATAGCAATGTGTTAGGTTCAGGCGAAGGAAGGGTACAAGATCCTGGGCGGTATTTGTAACGAAGGCTTAGGTTTAGAGTTCCAGAAAAGGCCGCCTAGGTCCTACTATAGCCTGGAGCAAAAATGACAGCAAAGTATGAATTGGCAGCAGCCAGTTAATTGGCTCCAGAAGGGATTTCAAAGAGTCCCTCTTTCAAATCCTGCTAACTTCTCGTAATCTCACATTCCTTCCCGAATTTGGCCCGCCGGACCACGACATGTACAAGAAGACGGTCAAAACCAGCTCCAATGTATTCATCCAGTCCAGTGTCTGTGATGCTGCACTTGCAGACTAGCGAGTGGTCACAAGCTTGACTTTTATACAGACTCCCAAAGGTTTGAGGAAAAGTGCTAAAGGTCTTGAGATTCAATTAGCAACAGCTGGGATGCTTGTGAGATATTTGGCAAGAGCAAACTTGCTTGCCCTAAATCACGACAGAGGGCTATTTGATCATAAATCCCCGACCATTCTCAGCTTTAATCAAGCAGTCATGATGAGTAGAAGAACAACCCTGTCGATGAGACCAGATGGTGGGCCCGTCCTGACATTTTGACCTGCCCACGTACCTCTTCCCGTTCGAAGCACGATCAAGTGAAGATAGTGCAGTGTGAGGATCGGAAGATCGTGAAAGCGGATGACAGCAGCGTGAGACTTGACAGCAAAAGGAAACGGAGTTTGGATCAAGGTGCTAAGTTCAAGCTTCGAAAGTTGAGTCTCTCACTGAAACTCGCTACCCAGCGAGACTGTTACTCTCCGACTTCCAACCTCTCTCCACATCTGGCTTCGTGGTATCCGAAATCAATCCATGCTGGGGCTTGCAATGGAAGCCACAAGCGTGCTTTTAATACAAAAACACTGGAACGTTGTCCAAAATGAACCGCGGTGTATCGTAGCCCAAGGTTGTGGACTTCCGCAACTTACATGATCTGGGGTTTGGAGGAGTATATAAGTTCTCGGTCAAATAACGAGTTGGGATCAGCATCGTTGATCATTGTAGAATGTGGCCCATCACTGTCGGGAAGATCCCACCCATCATTGATATGGTTTTCAGATGGTTGTATGAAAGAATAATTGACTGGAGATTGCGGGGCACCAGTGGTAAGAGGTGAATGTAAAGATGTGGTCGACGACAGCAGCAAAAAGTATTGACAGCAAGTAGAAGTCGCAGCAGAAATTCACAACACCTTTCTCATCGGATCGTAGCACCAACGCTCTGTCGTCAATAACGCCCGGCGAGAAAGAAAACTAGAGCCCGGGGAAGGAGGTTGTGCGAGCTTGAAGACATTCTTTGCAGATCTTGTCGTGTTCTAGAGGCCATCTGGTGATAGAATTCGTGGGGATATATCTGCAGTTTTCCTAGGTATTGAAATATACTATTCACCCAGGAGATACACCCCACTATCACTTCCTACCTTGGCTGCAGGTACCACCACAGCTGCTTTTCTTCGCAGTATAAAATGTCCTAGACTGACTTTCAATCACAGGTACGACACAATACTCATATGATAGAGCTGTTCCACGCCCTGTGCGAAGGTATTCCAGAGCTCCCGAAGAGCTTTCACGAACTACCGTGCTCAAACTATTGGAGTTTTAGCTGATTGCACATTCAAAAAACCCCCATTGGAAACTTCTCGAGTTGTGAAAATGACAGCAAAAATCAACCTGACAATGAAACAAATTCACCGCAACCACCGCCCCTTCCCTCAACAGCCACAAAAGTGGAAGGGCGAGGGAACTTCCTCCTGCTCAAATTTCAAGCCGACTTTGAGCTCACTAAGTGTCTCTGTTTTATGCTCAGGCGTGTAACTTTCGTACCTTACCGCGCACTTCAAAACTCCCACCTCTCACAGAAGATATGTACCCCTCTCCAACGAATTCCCCTCACAAGAAGAAGCAAGACGACTCATCTCCAAGCAGTATATAAACCACGACCTTACTCTTCATTAAGTCCGATAAGAAACAACTACAATACAATCAAAAAGCGGTGCTAGGAAGTGAGAGGGATGGGGAAGATTGAATCTGGGCAACAACTTGCACATCTCAACAACGCCAAACTTTCCATTGCCCTCCCAGTAAATCATCCACCTCCCGGAAATCCTCAACGAACGACAGCAAAGGAATTCTTGACAGCAACACCTTGTTGCTTCCTCGTAAAATTCAACCAAGCAGGCGGCAACGGAAGGACGCGCGAGATCTACAGCTTCGTAACCTAGGACCAGCTGCAGACACCTGCTCTTGCGCAGCACCATACCCAGGTGCAATTGTCGTCAAACTCTCGACTGTGGTTCTATCTCCCAACTCTCTCGGTTTAAATAAAAACCACGAACCTGATCCAACCTCGCCCAAAATTCACCCCGCACCTCTCTCCGCGCACAACTAAATGAGCCTCTTCTGTATAAAGGCCAGCAAATGCTTATTGGAAGAGATATGCAAACTTAGTTGCAATCCGTCTAGGTTGCAGGAGCGGAGATCCTGTCTGACGCTCGTCTGAACATCCATTTGCTCACTCAAGCACGAAGTTGTGTTGAACAAGCAGTTGACTTGGCGTCTGACTTAATAAATATTGAAAATCAAAGAAACAAAAGATTGACAGCAGGGCGAAGTTGACAACAACCTCCCATATCTTTGTCCAAAACTTCAGCCAAACAAGCAAGCAACACCAAAGCCGGCACTCATTCAACCAATCCAGTTGGTCCTGCTAGAGCCCTCACATAACACCCCCAAACACCGTTATTTGATATTATCTCAGGAACGCGAAGGGTTGGGTGCTCAACTTTCCCTAGCCCTAAGGGTTTGACATAAGCCGTCATTTCCCTGCAAAACAGCGACGGGGAAATGGAGAGGGGAGGTGTGAGGGAGGTGTGAGGGACGTATATATACCGACACAGAAACAGTGAGGAGGAGCGCCAGGACAAACCGAGTAAAAGACCAGAAAAAACCAAGGAAGAGAGCGAGTGCGTCTCCCCCCAGCGATTTGAAAACAAAACCTTTGGTGCACTTGCGTGGCTGAAAACCCACCCTTGAAAGCAACGCAGAAGAATCATGGACGAGAGGTGACAGCAA